>JAVFBZ010038660.1:0-10731 GCA_032466195.1 Katharina tunicata
TTTAAGTCTGACGAGCTCAAACAAGTAAAAAACAAAATTACTACATTGAATTTAACATTTAACTCCCTAGTTCAGTTATTTAATCTTCACCAAAATATCCTTTATAACAAAATTAATCACATATTTTACCTTTTATGCTAGACGTTTCATTTTCCAACCGTTTACGGTACATGTAATCAAGCCTATTCGACGACCCCTAAATAGTCAGTAAGTCGTTCAACAGAACATACTGTTTATAAACCATCTAGACAGCCTTTTCTGCTTGTTCCATAATGAAAGGTTTCTTGAGCACGAACAAGTGGAGATCTCTATTGTGGTTATTATAGCTACTAATCACCACCAGCAATCTTAATACTATATTAAAAGTGTTTTGATTAGGGGCTCACGAAAACAAGACACACTAATTGATGAACATATCTCGTACTGTTATCGATTGTATGTGATTGTATTGTATTGAGCTATTATAAGTCACACGAATCATAACATGCAAGCATGGCAGGAGAGAAATTCTCTATTTTTCTGTTATTATTTAACCAACAATATAAACGAGAAAGCATCAGGACAAATTGTGACCAAGTTTACAAGGATGTCATCAATAATATTGGACCTAACAGTGCAGACGGTTTAATTTAGAAGATAGTTGCACACTCTATCTCCATAAATTTTCTCTAATAAAACTGCAAAAGCAGTTGAATCTGTGGATATAAAATTCTTAAAAGTTTGATTTTCAGAAAAAAAAGTATAATGTTTTAGAACAAGAATTGTAATCCTTGTTTTACACGTAACTGTGGTTAAATATTGAACACAAGGATATAGAACACTATATTAACAGCTTCCAGGAGAAGTTTAAAGAATTTAAACTATGTTCATCTTATGATCAAATTCAAAAATATATAAATCTGGAAGGAATACCAATATTTTACAAAACTATTTTGAAGGATTGGCTATATATAAAAAGCAAAAGAAAAACTGTATAGGGAAATACATTTTATGATTGCACACTATGATATGGTGTAAATGATCATACTGAGTTGTCTAAATAAGGTAGGCCCAAGTGCTAACTGATGATTAGTCTTCGGAAGAAATAAATTTACATCTAAGTGGTCAGTGTTTTACAAAAATCAATGTAGCAAAAATGATGGAATCTCAAAACAATGAATATGTTTTGTCAAGTTGCCCATTTATTTTGTGAGAAAAGAGTTTTAAAACAATTACTATTTCGTCAAATCTGGACTCTGAGCCAAAGGGCAATAATAGAACCGAAATTCCAAAGATGAATAAATGTTCATGTTGACTCAATGTTTCGGTTTATTGTCAAACCATCATCAGCAGTGAATATCATACAGAGAAACTTAACTTATATACAGAAACTTGATACACATGACAAAATCAAAATATCAGTTTCATGGTGGCTTACTGTATATAAGTTCAGTTTCTCTGTATGATATACCACTTCTGATGATGGTTTTACAATAAACCGAAATATTAAGTCAACATGAATCTTTCTTCATTCTTTGGAGTAGTCACATTACTCTATTATGTTAAGTTAGTCAGTGGTAACTCTACTGATACATTGTTTATCAAAGAATGCTAAAGCACTAAAAAATAAATGTAAAATGTAAAAAACATGGTTGAATACATGGAAAATTTTTGTTATGATATTAAAAACATATTTAACTTGTGGAAGCTCATATTCAAAATAAAGTATAAGAATTTTGTGATTTGTTTTACTATCCGTTTAGAAAAACTTGTAGTTATATTTGATTGTCATTAAATTTAAATTAAAGAAAAAAGAAATTAGAATAATAATTGATGTATTTACAAACTATTTAGGTTTCAGATCTACACTGAGGTTGTGTGAGAGTATAATGTTTTTGCAAATTATTATTGCTAGACATGCGTATATACATAATCGTCAAGATCGCTGCAAAATGCCCACGATAAAAGCAATTCAAGCATGGGACTTAAATTTCCAACAAAAGAAATTATTCGGCATGCCCTGTTTTCTTTAACCCAAGATTCATGCGAACAATGAAGAGTTCATCGCAGCTGAATTTGTGTTTTCAATTGTTTTACTAACAAACAATAACAAAGCTCTGCAGAATACGTGTCAACATTTCGAATCAATATAATAATAACCATCATTGAAGCACATCTAGATACACACGGTTTCTTTTATTTCTCTAACAGCTATTTTTATTGAATAATAAACATGAACATGAATCCTAGTAATGTTTAAGCTTATGAAAGGCGTTATTTTAACATGACAGTTTCATTTCCAGCACCGGCATACCAATTTTAGGAGATGTTGTGACTTCCTGTATACACCTAATCAGTCCAAAAGGCCAACAAGATAAAATGTGTTTTATTGATGCTTTCTAGACTTTATCTCTGCCAAAACGCCATTGCAGAGGAATACGTGAGTCAGATCAAACCTACTTTAAGATATTTTATCATTGATCAGAGGAAGGATAAAACCATTTCCATCTATGTTTGATTGTTAATTCATGGACTCTTACGTGGTTTGGTTTCATTGGAGGTTTATGAAGGCGTGACGTGACAACACAGGCTACAAACACAAGCAGGAATATGAAGATTTTAAAGAAAACGGTCACCTTTGCATGGAGACCAGTTGTCAATTCATGAGTGCCCAGCGCATAATTCTTTAATAAATAAAAAAAAAGAAAATACATTATTATTCCCCACAAGTTGAAGTACAGAAGTGGGAAGAACATTAAATATTGTGATAAAAACATACAATTAGGAGATTAAGTCAACATCACAAGAATAAAGGCATCTGATGCATAATGATTTCGCTTGTCAATCCAAATTCTGTTGTTGAATCTTAATTTCTGCCTTGTCAGAATAACCTGTTGACATGGTCAAAAAAGACCTCAATGTAAGGATATCAACTATATATATTTAACTACCGCATAAGCGTGTCGATTAAATAATTGGTTTGACGGAGATTTTGAAGCGTGAAGCTATTACCTGTATTTCTTCCCAAATATACCAACAGGCATTAACAGCATGTTTCGCTACGTTTAAGAAAAAGTTTGGTTTCGAATGAAGGACAAGACAAAAAGTGAATACTGATTTCTTGAGCAACAAAGTCAATTCATATGTCCATCTGGCAAAGGGCAGTACATTTGGGGGATTATGTTCATGGTGTCATATTTACAGTCATCCTGGCATGAAACATGAATCGATCAATTTATACGCAAACTACAAGCACAAGCTTTTATGAAGATTTTAGAAAAAGGGATAACCTTTGCATGGAAACCAGTTGTCAGTTCATGATTTATTTAGAACACTGACGAAAATATATCTGGAGATAAACTAAACAACGAGTTATCTTGTGAGATTGGATCGTACTGGCGATGTAATCATTACACTTATATCGCGGAATCTGAGAAGACATACACTGTTACATATAATTGATCACTTTAATTGAATACTGGCAAGCTTATCATGTCTTCAGCAAGATTTATTGCTTAGCAACCAATAATCAAAAACCTTCCTTATACGGCAAAATTTATTGCAAAATAAGAGCATGGGTTTTCCTGTTTACTTGTCTCAAGTATTTCATTGTTTTGTAATATATCTATGTAAGCACTATCTCGATGTAAGTACACAATAGCAGATGATTGAGTGTTTGCTATTAAATAGAAATTGTATATTTAACAGCAGGGTTCTAAACTAAAATGTGAAACATATAACAACAGTGGATCAATAACAAGAAAAAGAACATGATATATAAAAATTACTTAAAAGTGATGTAGGACAAAATATGGATCTTCAGTGTTCAGCATAACAAACAAGAAAGGTTTCATATTGCTCAAGGTAACCACAACCTCGTGTCGACCATCAGTATATCTCAGCTTTGGTGTTCACATATAACGATTTATAGTCTGAAACTACGGCAACTCTCATCTCGTTAAGCACGTGCTACTCAGCTACAACACAATTGCGTGTAAAACAATTATAATATAGTTTCACGTACACGAATTTAAAACATATAATAAAAATGAACCGACAAGCGTCAGTCGAATTAATTAATTGTCTAATTGGCTAATATTCTTCGAAGTATTTTAACAGCAAAGTGAAAAAAGTAAATGTGATATTCTTAAGGTGAAGCATTGCATGTCTACTAAGAGGCCTGGTTACCGCAGGTGCTTTTTCCGCACGCTTCTTTATTGCTGCCTACTTAACAAGCACATCTGTAATTTGAATGCTGATCAAGTCTTGTGGTTAATTAAGCATCTGGTACAGCAAGTAACAGGGAAGTAAAGATAGAGCCACAGGACATCTATGTTGCAATAAAGGCAGGCTTGACGTCAGTGATAAATTGACACCGATTGTTTAGAACAGACGTTAGGCTCCTGTTAAGCCTATGTAACAAAGGTTACTACAATTATCTAAACTCATTAAAACATGACTGATGCCGTGCAACATAGTTCTGATACGGCCAGGAGGTATACACTACCCATGTTAGAACAATATAATATCAGCGCTGATATGCATGACTGATACAGATAGTGTGATACATATACATGGACGCTTTTGTCACAATTGAGAATTTCTCAGTAAATCCAAAGCAGATTACTTCGTTGCTGCATCAAACAGTCTTTGTGTTATTTGCTCTGTACAACTTTGATAATGGCTAGAGAAATCAAAAGACGTTTTACCATGCACACAACCTTTAAGCATTTGAATCTGACTAGCTCAAACCAGTAAAAAACAAATTCATTACATTTGTTTTAACATTTTACACCCTAGTCCACTTATTTAATCGTCACCAAAAATCCGCTATAACAAAAATAATTAAATATTTTACGTCTAATGCTAGACGTTTCATTTCCTGACCTTTTACGGTACATGTAATCAAGCTGATTCGACGAGTGGTCAGTAAGTCATTCAACAGAACATACAGGGTATAAAACATCCGGACAGCTTTTTCTGCTTGTTCCATAAAGAAAGGTTTCTTGAGCACGAACAAGTGGAGATCTCTATGGTGGTTATTATAGCTACTAATTACCACCAGCAATTTCATTACTATATGGAAAGTGTTTTGATTAGCGGCTCACGAAAACAAGACACACTGATTGATGAACATATATCGCACTGTTATAGATTGTATGTGAGCTGTTATAAATCACACAAATCATAGAAACTGCCAACTATTATAAAATGGAAATAAAACCATAACAAACATTTGTTCTAAAATCTAGATGGGTACGGATTATAGACAAGCTATGAATAAGTGAAGAAATATACAAGTAATGATTACTATATGTAGCTCCATCAAATTAACCAACCGCCAACAAGACCTATATCCTTAATAAATATTGACGCTGATCCCAGGAATATAAACATCCCGAAAATCGCATGCCAAGCCTTACTAAATACTTGAATTACAGGAACTTATTCTTTTGTCATACAATAATCTTAGTTCCCTAGCACAAAACAACAAATATGGTAATACAATTGCAGCACATTGCTCCAGACAGAAGACCAACAATCGACACCCCACTAATCAATTTGTCATAGTCATCGATCTAAAGCACAACTTTAAATGTACTTTTGGATTCACGAAAAATACCAAGTACCGAATCAAAATGGGACAAAACTAAAACTAAATGTGATGGTGAATTTGAAATATAAAGAGATTATAATGACATAGCGGGATACGCGACTATGTATCAGCTCGAGTCGGCTGAGGTCGGACTGCAGTATCAATCTAGCTCGAAGAGCGAGATTGATACGCAGTCCGGCCTCAGACAACGATACCTGATACAATGGCGCGTAACCGCACTGTCATTATAATCTATTTATCATATACCTTCAATATTTAATGAAAACATCGGCCTTCGTTGGGACATTTTGTCAAACTTTCACTGACACTCGGCTCAAAGGGACGAAGGACTACCTAGAACAGAGAGGAGGCCGCTATTTAAAATAGTGCAGCGATAGTGGCCACGTTTATACTATGAAAAAAATGTAACTGTTTAATTTCTTTATTTATCCAACAAAGACATTTCTCGACTTGTGTAATATAAAAGTCTAAAAAAAACAAACAAAGTCATAATGAATGGAAATGGTATTCAACGTGAACGCAGGGTCTGTTTACATATATCAATACGCACAGGGAAGCCCTGTCGACGTAATCACGTGACGTCATTCTGTACTCGTTTCACCTTTAAGGGGTTGTCTGCCATACAAGTCAATTGGAAACCCCTGTAAACAAAAACATTGAAATAGTCCCGGTTTCAGAGGATGTAGACATGGAAAAATGTCCGATGGCTCTGTATCTTGCGGGTCTGCACTATAGGTATATGATAAACCTTTGTATAATAAGAGAAACTCCTAATAATTTGTGACAGCTGAGTTTCTCTTATACCCTATATTTGTATAATAAAAGCTTTCTTCATATGAGAAGAGTAAGTATCAAGAAAAAAATAGTTTGCATACTTTAATTGTACATGCTGCTTCTGGCTTCTGGAAAACAGACAAATCATCAGTTACTTCATTCTGATTTTCGGATAATTGACAGATTCGTTTTTTTCAGATAATCTATCTATCTAATGCCTATCTAATGCCTTGGCTTTTGAGATACCGTCAGGGTCGCCAGTGAGGTGTAGATTGCTATATATAGAACATTTCAAAGACACATCAAATTGGCTGTCCTTGGCTACAGTGTGATTTTCCTTTACTGTTATTTTCTCATTGATCACGAGCTCATCCTGTCAATGGATCATTGAGACAAAGAAGGAATTCCAAGCTTGAGCGGTAGCAAGATATGGTAACAAGCGTCTCTTAAGCCAATGATCATGATCAGTTGTAACGGCTGTAACCATCCGGAATACGGCCATCCGTGTTCTTCCCTGACCAATAATCCACAAGCCTTTTCTCCTTAGCACTCTGAAGCCCCGCTTTCTTACCTCTGGTGCAATCAGTAAGGCGCTAGGTGTGTAAGATGTGATTCTGTAATGTGGTCACCCAGTCATGCTGCTCAGTGATTGTATTACGATATCAATCTTCCATTCTGTATGTAGGTTGGTCTAGCAACAGAAGTTCCCTCAGAAAGGCTGTTCAATGATCTGTTATTTGATGGCAATCTTGTTGGTCTAACGACGGAAAAATAAATAGAATGTGTTTATATGCCTATCTAGCCACACATAATGTTAAAAGTATCCAATAAAAAGCAGATTTCCGAATAAGCGTAACTTCTGGGTTACTATGGTGATTTTACAGGTTTTAAAACAAAGAAAACATGACATTACCATATATCGATTAGAATAGAATAGAATGTTTTATTTCAGACAAATTATGTCCATATATAAATAAAGTGCGGGAGATTATGATTAATAGTTTCTAAGATCTTAAATTGTATATCGTACTGGGATTCCTGCGACGGAAAAACAAAAACAGATTCATGTTTTGTAAAAGAAAACGATACCTCATATTATGAATATCTTGTTGTCTTGAGAGACACAAGACATGGTTTAACCCTTTATAGCTGAAAGACCAAAGAAATAAAATTTATTTTAAAGGTACTATACAGCCGAATTTCAGTCAAAAACCGACAGAAACGAATTGAACAGGGTTTCTTTATTTTTAGTATGGCCCAAAGTATAAACTTTGATAAAATATCAACCTCCAGAATGTGCGATATACCGTATTAAAATAATAATTCGTTTCAGTCGATTTTTGGCAGAAATTCTGCGGTATAGTACCTTTAAATCAATAGTCTTTCGAGAAGTTTTCAATATTCATATTCACCTATTATTTTCTCCCTTCATGGCAGTCTGTTTTCAAATGAGCGATCGACCTAAAAGAATTCAGCCTCACCAGGTTGAGGAGTCTCCAGTGAAATGTGGTTATTATGAAATAAATATGATTATGATAAAATAGTCATGAAGGGTGAGATGTTATAGAGACTGAGTCAGTTTCCAATATCGTGGATTGATATAATGCTACATCCTATGAGAGAAATGCCCATATTTAACTTGATTTCCCTCGACTGCATCAGTCCAAAGACATGATAGATTCATTAATTACTCGGATATATTACGAGGTTGGGATACAGGCTGCCTTCAACGAATACACAATCAGCTGCACCCATTATTAAGAATCATTATTCATTTTAAACAGAAACCGTCTTAACGCAATGGTATGCATTCGTAGAACTGGTATAATCTGTTGATGTATATTTTCTCCTTTTTTGAGAAAACATATCATCCATAAAAAGGAGTTATTTATGGAAGCCAGTTAGTGCCACGGATTATATTCTTGTATAACAGGTAATCTGACAGTTGTGTATGGATATTACAGAACCCATATAAGGGTAGAGCAATTGAAGCAAAGTAATCTTTTAGCGACATTTAAGCTAAGGCTGTGTGAATGTACCGAAAGTGGGAGAACGATAGCAGAGATAACATCAAAGATGCTAAATAAAGTAACGACGCACCAGATGTTAGACATGGCCTGTTCAAGCAGAAAAATCCATAGCACGTTATTAAGCGCCATCGTATCGGCAACAGAAAACCAAGGCGACATCGAAACCTAATTATAAAAAATGCAAACACATGCCAAAGCATTAACATATATCTTAGATTTGTAAGTGATTATCTGTTCGTAATAGTCAGATGACTGTATTTGAACCCATTCCAACGTCCTCGAATGTACAGTGCACAATTACAGAAGCCATATAAAGGTAGAGCAATTGAAGCAAAGTAACCTTTTAGCGACATTTGAGCTAAGGCTGTGTGAATGTACAGAAAATGCCAAAGCATTAACATATATCTTAGATTTGTAAGTGATTATCTGTTCGTAATTGTCAAATGACTGTATTTGAACCTACTCCAACGTCCTCGAATGTACAGTGCACATAGTGATGAGAGCAAAATAACGAAAAATCACCCGAGGTTTTGTCGATTATTTCTAACCAATAGAATTAATTTTCAACAGTGACCAGGGCCACTGACTTACTGGATACCACAGACTGTAGGAGCTTTTACTATTTCCAGGCCACAACGTGTCATATTGACAGAAATGATTTCTCAGCCATGAAAATTCGTGACAAACTTTCAACAATTTATGCCAGATATGGTTTAGGATCCAGACAGCTAAGGAGTTTCCAGTCATCCATCACTCATGGCTCAGCTAAAACGCAAATTTCCATACACTTTATGCATCAATCAAAGATCATTTCTACTAAAGCTATCAAGAACTGTTTAGAAAAACAATTTATCTCCCTTTTACTGACATTGTTTCCCTCGACTGCATCAGTCCAAAGACATGATAGAATCATTAATTACACGGATGTATTACGAGGGTAGGATACAGGCTGCCTTCAACGAATACACAATCAGCTGAACCATTATTCATTTTACCATCTTACCGCAACGGTATGCATTCGTAAAACTGGTATAATTTGTTGATGTATATTTTCTCTTTTTTTCAGAGCAATTGAAGCAAAGTAATCTTTTAGCGACATTTGAGCTAAGACTGTGTGAATGTACAGAAAGTGTGAGAACGATAGCCGAGATTGCATCAAAGATGCTAAATAAAGTAATGACACACCAGAAGTTAGATATGACCTGTCCAAGCAGAAAAAATCCATAGCACGCTATTAAGCGCCATCGTATCGGCAACATAAAACCAAGGCGACATCGAAACCTAATTATAAAAAATGCAACACATGCCAAAGCATATATCTTAGATTTGTAAGTGATTATCTGTTCGTAATAGTAAAAGTCAGCCACCAAATATCACACCAGGTGTGGACTCCTTTACACAGACAATAGAGGATTTTATGTGTGCTAAGTCCAGTTTAAGCCAAACCTATTCCATACCCAAAGTTCTGCCCCCCTCCAAGCCCATTCTTGTTCAGAAGGTTTAAGAGGCACAGGTTATTCAACCCCCCATAGAGCCAGTACAGTCCTTATCAACTGATGACCACACAGATTCTCAGCCAGACAAACAAGCCAGATCCATACCCACTGTGTTGACAAGTGCCACATGGAGAAAACCAGACATTGACCCCACAGAAGACAACAAGTTGTACCCAACACTAATAATTGGTTACTCCATATGGCAGGGGGTAAAGGTAAAAGGACTTATTAAAGGAATCGAAGTGAAGACATTACGAGGTGCCTATATCAACGATATTTCACAGAAGCTCTCCACGGTAGATATCTCTAATTATCAAACAATGATCCTACAGATTGGTACTAATGACTGTCAAGCCACAACTGATGTTAACGTAATATCAAATAATGACAACTTGCTGAATTTAATATATGCCAGTTCACCAGAGACCTCTGTTATAATATCTGGAATATGTCCCAGAATGGATACTAGAACTGCTAGCATGACAGTTTCTCAGGTAAATAGACGACTTTGGGAACTTGCTGACTGGTATGGACTACAATATATACACAATGAAAGCAATTTCAAATTGAAGAATGGCCAAGTTAACAGGGATTTCTTAGTTGGAGATGGACTTCACCTCAGTGGGAAGGGTACATCCGCATTGCTTGCAAGCATGCATGAAATTGTTCCAATAATTCAGAGAAAAAGAAAAATACAACTCCCAGAAACAAACAGATGCTTTAAATGTGGAGAAAGGAACCATATGGAAGCGGATTGGTGGCACAAATTTTCGGTTCGTTGCAATGTTTGTAACCAATCTGGTCATAAAGCCAAAAACTGCAGAAATACAGATCA
>JAVFBZ010038681.1:0-12563 GCA_032466195.1 Katharina tunicata
TTGTTATTTTACAATAAATATTGTAAATATATAAAATCGCTGATCGTTTTCTTTCTGTTTGGTGTCTACCGTAACAATTGAAATAGACCCTAGTCACATATACATGTAGACTTTAGTCTCATATAGACCCTAGTCACATATATAACCTCACTAACACTTTCTGAAATTGCCCATGGAATTCCACGCAGACATTTTGTCTTCTGGGAATGCACTTAGTGTTAGCTTGGCATAAGTCAAATATCACCTTAAAATCAAAAAGAATACATAAAAGTGTGGATCAATGTATACATTTACCCATTGGCATGATCATGGCACAAGGTCAAATTAAATTTTATATACAGTTAGATGCTCTAAATTTATTGTTTCATTTATGTGATGCAACACTTTACCCGAAATAATGCCACTTTTAAGGAAGGTGCCTGTCGTTAACTTTGTCTTGTTGACAGACAACACCATATGTTAATTGTGTTTCCCATTGGAAATCAGCAGTGGCCTTGATATGTTAATATCTGGCTTACTAATTATCCCCATTTAATCTTTATCCAGGTCTTTATCCAAGTCTTTAATCTTTAACACAGTGCCAAGTGGCCAGATACTTTTCACTAGCATTCACACAAGGAAGCGCGGACTTGTACGCCGTGCAGGTATCCGTACCCTAACCTTATGCCTATATGTTCCTATGAAAAGATATTCATGTATTTCATAAATAAAATGAAAGTCATATTCATTTGTGAAATTAGCCGCGAAGATTTATTTTTTGAGTGTCTTGCACCTGAAGTATATCTATAGCCGCTTACAATGTAAGGTACATGTAGCTGAATCAAACCACGCCTGCCAGATTTAAAATAGAATTTCAAAAGCATGATAACGACGATATCTCCATGTTCTGCGTTGACATTCGTCCAATATAATCCAACACGCATATATGGCATTATTTGCCAAATACTTCTCGAAAAAAACTACCGGATAGTTCCAGAAAAATAAGATGAGATTGAGTGTCTCAGTAATCGATAGCGCAATTGTCCATCGATAATAAATGTTATATGTCAGATGTGTTTAGATCGTTAATTTTTACTTTTTGCATCTGTTTTTGCCAGAATGACGAAACCAATTATTAAAGAAATACCAGCAAGCATAAATAAAAGCATCATGGCATTTAACAATTCTAATTTCCCAGGAGAAACACAATTACTATTAGGCGGCAGGGGACAAAAAAGGTACAACGGTTAAAGTGCAGTTTTCTCCAGCGGTTTCTTACCACTCGGTACTTATTTAAGAAATCTTGTTATCACTTTAGTATTTTGTAGTGTTCTTTTAAAAATCAGTAAACGATTCCGATGAATACAAGCTTTGCTGTCCCTTTGTTTGGCTTTTAGTATCGTGATTTATTTTAATGACAACACACTGCCCGTGTTCGATCAAAAAGCAGACGAATTCACCAAGTTAATTGTAATTATATAAAGTATCATTCAGAAAATATTGTGCCAATTTTGGAATTAGTTCCGGAAAATAAACGACACATTGACATGACGACAAACCAAACGTAGTCTGGGCATGTTATGCCTACAAGCTAAATCAGCATATCTTGGGTATATTACATACATTCATTCGCGCATGTAAGGAATTGTTTGACATTTAATGTTGTGTTACTTGTGCTGCTCACTGTTGACGTGGACTTAATCTGAGTAAAATGCCTCTGGCAACGGCGTTAGGCATTATCAAGGAGAGGTGTGAAATTGACTCAGGATTCAGGCATTTGGCGAGAAGAAATAAAGCACAATTAGGAAACAGAAGCAACTACCAGTAAACAAACCACGGCACCAGCCTTTATGTCATAGAATCACACCGCGCCGTCTTTAAAATAATCTTTTTGACATTTATTTTGCTTTCAGACAAGTAAAGTGTAGTCATAATCAGCTACTTCTTCTTTTGGTGATTCGGATGTTTAACTCTGTATTTAGTCACGAGAGACCCATCAAAGTCCCAGGGAGTATTTTGCTAAATCAAATCGAATCAAATCAATCTTAATTTAACGTTGGGGTCATTTGAAAACAAAATAACTCTAGCCTTAAGTCTACTAATGTCGACCATAAACATTGTTGTAGGGCATATAAAACACCAATAATCAAAATTATGTTTAATAAAGCTTTTTTAAAAGAAGTTAAGAGCATGACTTAACTTTAGTGTCATATATATACATTAGTTTTGTGTTTTTTACGTATTAACATTTGTTTAAAGAGACAAATTAATAGAACAAATTATTAACAACAACAATAAAATACATTAAAGAAAGTAAAAGAAAAAAATTACAATAACAATAATTTAAAAAAATTAAGAAAAAAAGGTAAATAATTAAACTTATATATACAAAAACTCATGTATAATGATATTGTTAATAATATAAATTTAAACCAAAATTGAAGACAATAAAAAGAAGATTGTATTAAGATTTTAAGATTTTGAACTTTGTTTTGTTATTCTTGTTAAAACAAAAGGTCTGCAATTGCTATATTTGCAAAGGAACAGATTTTATACTTCAAATACCTTCCATTCTTTTATATCAAAACTATTTCTGTTTCAGAAACTGTGTACTGGCTATGGTGTCTCAATGTGTACATCAATAAAATGTTAATGTTAAAAGAGCATGACAATTCGATGGATTAAAAAGTTCCTGAGGAATTGGTATGAAATAGAGAGGCTATCCTGTGCTTAAGCATCTGATTCGTTTTCCATTCGAAGTTTGACTTGGACTGGCTACTTCAGTGTTTTAATAACACGGAGAGAATTTAACCACAGAATCAAGAAACGTTTTGGTCTGTTGCTAAGGACAGTTTGTTTCAATATTGCTTAAAATCTGAACAATTGGATTAAGGCATAGCACATTCAGAAATGGTCAAATAACGGTTTTCCGACATTTGCCACTAAATATGTAATCGGTACAACAAATAATGTCAAAAAGTCCTTTTAAGCGAAATATTGCCATTATCTGCAAGTAAGTGTTAACAATACGAAATGCATCTATGCTGAAAGTTATTTAGTCTATCATTATCTCACTTGATCAATCAATAAAAGAACAAACATAGGCGTGAATAAGTGATACTAATTTAATACTTATTTTAAACTAATTTAAAACTTATTTAGTATATGGAACTAAAACTATTTGTTAATACTAACATTTTTTGTTTTGTTGTGTTTGATTTTTGTTGTTGGCAATAAACTGTTTCAGCACGAATAGTTATAAACTTATTAACCAGTAATAAAACATATATTAAACATGCAATAAAAATGTTTGCATAACATATATTAATATAGGTATAGGTTGAAGGCCAGCTTCGCTGAGCTGCCTATTAACATCAAGAAGTAACACTGGTGGAATTCTCAGTTTATTGAATTATTGAAATAACTAAGGGTATCGCTAGAACTGGCTTTGATAGGTCCAACTTTATCTAAAGAGGGAACTTTTATTGAATTATCGATCATAGCTCTAAAGCCAATCCGTGTTTCGTGTTAGTTTTTCTTTTCATTCCAGTTAATAACGGGCAAATGGTTTCCTTGAAATTAGAAAGTGAATATTGCAGGATAAATTGGATGCGTGATACTCTTTCGTCAACTAGTTCCCGTTTGGACACAAAGAAAGAGAACAAAGATTCTCAATAAAATGGCAATATTGATTGACAGGAATATCTATCACAGAAAAGCTGTTCAGCATGAATCTGTCTAACATCCTCATCTGCTATGTCATTTCACTTAATTCTGTTAAGCATTGTTGCAGTACCGAATAATATCATGTCGCCATATACTTTTTTCGAATACTCTGAGATTCTGTTACTCCAAAATGTTTTAATGCCTATTAAAGAGAGCGAGATTAAGGAGATTGGTTTCTGGTAAAACTAGAATCGTTGACAAAGACTGAAACCTAAGATGTGTAAAGCATCTTGTATTCCTTTGTTTTTGGCACGATGTAGTTGTTAAAGCAACATCGACATCGTAACATATTTAGGGGCTTAAATCGAATTCTTTCAGAACCAAATAAGTATCAATGAGATAATGTTTTTATGTCACAAATTAGACGTGTCACGAGAAAAAAGATCATAATTTTAAGGTCGGGAAGGTCGGGGAAAAAAAACTGAAATCGTTTTATGTGGATGTCAAACGTGACCAGTCATTCATAACCAAACGTGTGTTCATACTTACGTAAATAAAAGTCGTCGTAACATTTTACGTGGGAGTTACTACATTCACCTGAGTTTTCTTCCCAATATAGGTCTTCCCGACAAGATTTTGCATGTCGGTGTGTGTTTTTAATTGTCTCAATTGAACGTATCGGAATTGTTAATCGTGCTAAGAAACAAAGCAAGAAATTGACTTGGGTGCGGTTCACAAAGTTGTTGTCTGGTTATAAATTTAAAAAACAATTACTGCCCTCTTTTTCTACTAGTAAATTCACCAAATTAACGTATATAGCAGTCTAAAACGAGTTGATTAATTTCCTGTTCGAATCCGCAAAATCCAAATACAGTTTAAATAATCCATTTTGTCACAGCTGTTTGTCCCTTCCCATCGACGATTATTTAATTAACCCCAAATACATTCTTTGCAGCTCACACCGTTATAATTTTTTAATGCCCGCTAAAATTATTTTAGAGCCCTTTCTGATTCAACTGTGAAACACAATACCACAATTGGAATGTTGCCCAAATAACAAGGATAATGATTTTAGACAAACTGTATGTTAAATACTGATATCCACAATTAATGAATTTAGACAAACGGCATGTTTATTATTAATATCCACAATGAATGGTTTTAGACAAACGGTATATTAATTACTTTTATCAACAAATTATGATTTAAGGCAAACGGTATGTTAATTCCTAATATTCACAATTATTCAACAACCGATTTATTTCTACATCATAGTGTTTCTATTGCCAGAAAGTTCATCAAAAATTCTTGTGGTTTCCAGTAGTTGAACTTTTATTCCAATATAAACAAATTATGAACAGAACACCCATTCGCCGTGTTTAAAATCTTTTTCACATCAGTAATCACTGGCTTGCAAGTTGATAAATCGTGATAAATAGGTGGAGTGATATGTCGTAATATGAAAACATCTCCTTGTATCAAGAATTTAAAAAAATACACGAGAGACAAAATAATAATGATTTATAAGAAATTAGGTTTCATGTATTTGTCTTTACTCTGCGGAAAGAGAGTTCTGGAGAACACGTCCCTTTTAGAGAAAACATCTTATGTAAAAGTAAAAAAAAACAGAGACCGTAAATTATTCAGCGAAAACGAATTGAGCCTAAGACACAGAGTACTAAGAAAATCAGAAATCTCTTAATGTCAACAACATTTTGGCTGCTGTTCAGGAAATACACTGCAATTTCTTTGTTCTGAATGCACATTGCCCTTCACCAACATGAAACAATAGAAAACATCTTAAGTACAAAAACCAGACTGTTAATTATTCAGCGGAAACAAATTGAGGCGAAGACACCGATTATTTGCGAAAAGCATATCTGATAAAATCAGCACTTAACTGTCCAAAATCTCGAAAAACCTGGAAAATTGGCTGCTATTACGGAAATAAATTGCACTTCCTTCGGTCTGAATGCACGTTACCCTTTCGCCAACAGGAAACAAAGGTGTCGTTAATTAGACGTGTAGCGAGTGTCTCTCTGTGGATCAAGAGGTATGATGTTAGAAACTATAATTGTACCACTAATTGCTCATTCGACCAAGCATCTGAGAGCCCTCTCGATAATATCAGTGTAAGACTATCAGCGACGACTGGCAGATTCTAGTCTCGTGGAGACCCTAGCCCCGTATATACTCATTTACAATGTCTGAAATTGCCCATGAACATCCACGCAGACAACTCGTCTCCTGGGAAGACACATCGTGTTAACTTGACATACATGTAAGTACAATTTAAACTTAAAACCTATAAGAATACACAAAAGAGTCGATCAAAGTATAAATTTACTCATTTGCGTAATAATCGCACAATGTGTCACATAAATTATTCTGTTCTAATTTTATTGTTTTTTAATATGCAAAACTTACGCCAATGTAAAGTAGAAGGCTGGCTTTAAGCCGGGCTGCTTGTTGACAAACGACACCATATGTTAATTGTGTTTCCCATGGGAAATCAGCAGTGGCCTTCGTATTTAAATAGCCGGCTTACTAATTATCCTAATTTATTTTTTTTCCAGGTCGCAACACAGTGTCAAGTGGCCAAATACTTATCAATGGCATTTACTTAAGTAAGCGCGGAATTTTACGCAGTGTAGAAATCCATATCCTAATATTATGTGTTACATATTTATTTGTTCCTATAAAAAATATATTCATGTATTTTAATTAATAAAATGAAAGTCATGTTAAGTCGAGAAATTAGCCGTGGAGATTTTTTTATCAACATAATTCGACAAACAGATATGAAAATATTTCTCAAACAGTTCTTGCGAAGGCTATCAGATAGTTCCAGTACAAATAAGATTTGATTGAGTGTCTCAGTAATCGATATCGAAATTGTCCATCGAGAATCTATTTTATATGACAGAGGTGTTAAGATCGTTAATTATTACTTTTTGAATCCGTATTTGCCAGAATAACGACACCAATTTTAAAGAAATACCAACAAGCATAAATAAAAGCATCATGGCATTTAACACTTCGTATTTTCCAGGAGAAACACGATCAATATTTGTCGGCATGGGACAAACAATGTACACCGGATAAAGTGCAGTTTCCTCCTGCGGATTTCTCACCACTCGGTATTTATTAAAGAAACTCCTGTTATAACTTTAGTAATTTTTCAAGGTCTGTGGATCTAAGTGATAAGCTTCGTTTCATGTTTAGCGAAAGCTGAGTCAATAAATCAGTAAACGATTCCGATGAATACAAGCTTTGTGTGGCTTTAAGCATCGTGTATTTTAATAACAGTACATCGTTTGTAATAATATAAATAAAGCATAATCGAGAAAATATTGAGGCAGTTTTGGGATTTTTTTCTGGACATAAACGACACATAGACTTGACGACCGACCAAACGTAATATGTAAATGTTTAGCCTACAATCTAAATCAACCAATCGTGGGTATATTACATTCACCCATTAAAGCAAGAAACACGTAAGGAATCTGTCTGGACAAAGAGATGGCATTTTAACGTTTTATGTTGTGTTAATTATATTGTTCACTGTTGAACTGCGTCCCCTGCATTAAACATTAACAAGGACATGTGGTAAATTGACCCAGTATGTATCGTGGACAGACTTTCAGACGTTTGTCGAGAGGAAATAAAGTTAACAAAGAGGAAATAACTTCCAGCTAACAAACCACAACGCCAGCCATTGTGTCAGGGAATCACATCCGCCGTATTGCATTTTATTAAACATTTCTTTTACTTTCAGACATACATGTACATGTAAAGTGTAGTCATAGTCAGATACTTTCTCTGGTGATCCGGATATGTTCCGCTGAAATTAGTCACAAGCGTCTCAGATTATTTTTCTTAAGATTTCGAACTGTAAAATATTCCTTTGTTAAAGGCAAAAGGTTTGCAATTACTGTACTTACAAAGGAACATATCTGTACTTCAAATACATGCAATTATTTTATAATGAAAGGTATTTCTGTTTCAGAGACTGTGTTGGCAATTTTGTCTTAATTATAACATCAATAAACTTTAAAGGTTTAAAAGCATGACAATGTGATGGATTAAAATCGTTCCTTTTAAATTGATATGAAACACATAGACTACTATGTGTTTAAGCGTCTTGTTGTCTGACCATGCAAACATTGACTTAAACTAGGACTGCATGAGTTTTATCGAATACACGTTTAGGTTTGTTGATAAAGACAGTTTGTTTCAATATTGCTTAAATCTGAATAAGTCGATTAAGTATAGCACATCGCAAATGGAAAAAATGCGGTGTTTCGACATGGGCACTAAATATTAAAATGCCACAACAAGCAATGTCAAAACTACCTGTTCAGCTAATAGAATAGAAAACTTTTGATAACGTGTACTATTGATAACAAGTCTGTATTATCTGGTTAGAAAACGAATTCACTTTCGCTTTCTAAAGCTGAGTTATTTATCTTCTAAGTTAAGTATCTCTACTAAACGAAGCAGAGCTGTGTGGCTTGTCAGTGTGATTGTCAGCATCGATCACATGCACTGATTAAGATAAACTATACCGCAACTTTCATTTGATTCCCACATTAACTGGATATAGGTATGGGTCACTCATAATCTTTCTCTTTGTTTAGGAGCAAAATAGGTATGCATAAGTGATACTTATTGAAATTATTATACTTCATGCCAATGTACTTATATGAGACATTCGAGTTAAATACCAAAATAGTTTGAATTGATTTCACAAATTGTCTACAAATTTGTTGTTCGTTTGTAGTGGGTGTTATTGTGGCAATTCGGTGTATCAGCAAGTACAATTATAACCCTAATTATAGATTAAAAGTTACCAAACTGATAAACGTCTATTACAGATGTTTGTATAACATGTATTAAAACAGGTGTAGGTTGAAGGCCACCGTCGCCGAGCTGCCTAATAACACCAAGAAGTAATACTATACCAACACTGGTGGAATTCTCGGTTTATTAATGATTGAAATCGCCAAGGATATCGGTATAGATGGTTGTGGTAGATTCAACTTTATCCAAAGAGGGAACTTTTTTGTATTGTCAATCATAGCCAATCATAGCCAAATCGTTTTTCATGTTAGTTTTTGTTTTCATACCAGTTAATAACGTACAATAATATCCTTGAAAGTGGATATTGCAAGATAAATTGGGTCTGTGTTACTTAATCTTTCTTCCGGCAACTTGTTCCCGTTCGGACACAAGCAAACACAAGAAAGATTGTCTATACAATGGTTATATTGATTGACAGAAATATCTATCACAGAAAGGATTTCCAGCTTCAATCGGACTAACATCTTGAGTCGCTATGTCATTTCGCTTAATTGTGTTAAGCACTTTTGACTCTGGTCCCTATTGACTGATGCCATAACGCATACTCTTCTTACGAATATCCTGAGATTGTGTTTTGTTTACCAAACGGAGCGTGATTAACGGGAATCCTTTTTTGGAAACCTTGATTCGTTGGCTAAGACTGGAACCTGAGTAGTCTATTGTATCTTGTATTCCTTTGTTTTTGGCACAATGGAGTTCTTTTAAAAATCTTACAATATCAATATCTGATTTGTTAAGTAATTCTTTCATTGAACTGAGATACCGCTATGAGTGAATTAACTCAAGATACATTAAAACCAAAGCAAGCAAAACAAATAAATAAAACTTTAAGATTTATTCGCGGAATGTTGCATATTACTAGTTGTTGTTTTAAAAAGCGACCTTCGCAGTTTCACAATTCTAAATAAACCTGGCTCCCAGGTGTCGCTGACAAAAAGTAAGGAATTTTCCGGACACAGTGTTTCTGACATTAGTTATATTTTCATTGGCTAGAAATGGAATACTGCATCAAGTCAAAGACATCAAGACGATCCGTGGTGTTATACTTTAAATTGTGTGATATGATTATGTTTGAATGTACATTTATATTGATAGGTTTTAACTGTACCTGTTTATTCTATGGCATTATTGCATGGCTTCTGGAAATTAGTTAGCTTTCATTTCTTTTGAATAGAGATCTTGATGCAGTCATTGATTTCATGTATGACAAGGGATTATTGTCAGCTCTACTGTCTTCAATGACTTAGTCAGTATCCATGAAGATAACTGTCAAACTTCAAAAGTTTTACGAGAGTCTCCTTTAGGTTGAAATACAATGCGTTCATTTAAGGAAGGACTATTCATGGACATGAAGAAACTGGGACGATAAAACAAATACATGACATACATGTACATGTAGGAAATATAAATTATCGCACAGTGCTCATTCTTGTCTTATTATGCTGACCATGGAATACAATCAAAACTATTAAC
The DNA here is from genome assembly GCA_032466195.1 of Katharina tunicata. Classification (NCBI taxonomy): domain Eukaryota; kingdom Metazoa; phylum Mollusca; class Polyplacophora; order Chitonida; family Mopaliidae; genus Katharina; species Katharina tunicata. The sequence continues at coordinate 9,982 of JAVFBZ010038681.1, forward strand.
CAATCAACACACACTAGTATTACCAAATAGGGAATAATATGTCTTGTTGTAGACTACTGTTTACCGTATTTCGCAAATGACAAGTGACCATTGTCAGCTGTACTGTCTGCAATGTCTAAGTATCAAACTTACAAAAGTTTAAGGAGGGTTTTGTTAAGGTTTAAATATGATCTTCTTAAAGGAAAGATAATTTATGCAAATGTACAAACTTAGGTACTAAAAAAAATACACGACACACATGTAGTAAATATCAATTATCGCACAGTGCTCATGACGTGTTGCATTATGCTGAACGCGGCTTAAAACAATTTCCCACCAATTATTATCCGTGTTCCAGTTTCAATGGCATTGATATCTGCCAAAAATTGAGCACAGAAGACATACAGTGTAAGATAATAGTTGCTTAAGTATTCAAATATTCCATCCATATAATACCACTTAACAGGTTATGTAAGTTTATAATGCAAACCATTAAATGTATTAGAAAGAAAAAAGGATCGTTAAATTATTCAGTGACTTAACTTTGATTCTTTCATAACATAACAAAACAACTCAATAAGATAATGTTTTCAGTCACATCTTATAAATCTCGGAGAATAAAAAGACGTTAATTTGTGAGTATAATAAAAGGTGGACAAAAATCATTAAAAAAACGATTTATTCACGATACAAATATTCAGACAGATGTTAACAAAAATTGTCTGTCACTTAAAGAAATTAAACATGTAGTAGAGATGATAAACTTTTGCAAGAGAGGTTAAGGTTAAGGTTTCACACTTAAGTGAGGTATATACATGTATGAGAGTTGTTCAGGATACAACATTCTACAGTGATAAATGACTAACTTAGACTTTATTATAAACCATCAATAAAACAAGAATACAATTTTAATTGAAGGAACGCAGAAGATTTATTGCCTTGATAACCGCCTTTGAATGACCCACAAGGAAAGTCCTTTGATCTCACTGCCTCCGGTGTTTTGTCTTTTATTCCAATAAAGTAACTTTGCCAGCTTTGAGACATTGCGCAAGAAAAATAAAGTGACCATGTGCATGTCGGATATATTGATGTGTTCCAAACTCAGGACAGAAAGAGATGTACATACCACAGGCAAAAAGTTTATGTCCACGAATTGTTTAATTTCCCAGATAACCAACGTGTCATTGACAAACATCCATAAACCGTATCGTGAGCTAGTCACATCGGCCCTATCTAATAATAAATAGTGTGGTGAGAATAATTTCTTTATTTTTCTGCGTCTATGTTTTCACATAAAGATTAGAGTTTGGAACACTTCACTATATTCGACATACTGATGGGCAATTTATTTTTCTAGTGCATTTTCCCAGTTTCATTTTTGACAACCGGTAAGTTTATACATTGGAATAAAGGTAAAGAAATATCAGTTACGCTTGGAGGCAGTGAGATAAGATCAATTCCTGGTGGTTAGTTCAAAAGCGTTTATAAAGGCAATATTCTACCTCGTTTCAATAACATTGCATTTTTATCCTTTATAAAAATGTGCTTTTATACTCTTCTAATCGTCTCGACTTTTACTTCCTACTACAAAAATAAGTGTCATTTAAACACAACATGGGCGTATTACAGAACTATAGATTTTAACAAAGTGTTGCAACATTCTACGTCTGTTACACGTGTGGTTTAAAACATGCCTTTTTCGATTATAGTATGATCTATTTCAAACAATAACATTTCATATTGAAGGAAGACAATTTATCATAGACTTACTCAAAAATATATAAAACTGCAAGAGGAAATTACAGCTGAAAAAGTCAATAATTGCTTTTTGTATTGGGAAATGTTGAATAAACTAAACTAATTTTCAGACATAAATGATCAATCATTTAAAATCCTGCTAAAACTTTTGACTTCTTTTTAAAATAATTACTGATGAAATAATGAAAAAGCTATGAATTATGACTTTTTTGCTGTGTATAGCAAATCTGTCATTCCAGTGAAATTTTTGTTTGCAGTTCATTTGAATCGTTACAAACATTCCAGCCAGTGATTCATTTTGTGTGTGCAATAAAGGTTTATAGGACGGACTGCTATCAAGAACTGCGTCAGTTGGTGCTAGAGGGCAGCCTGCAAAATCATGGTAATCCAAGAAATAGACAACTAAGCCATCGTCCTCATTATATGTTTGTTAAATTTAATTACGATTTAATGGATAGTTGTTTGTCGCGCAATATGCTACTAGCGAAGTCAGCAAATTGGTCACAATAAATGCCTGTCAAAAATGCGAGTTTTGTACTGTTTGTTAGTTTGGTTGATTGGGGTCATATGTTAACAAAACAAAACATATGCCACCCAACACAGCACTGGCAACAGGAAAGACACAAAGTTACATTTCCCGATGACTCTTATTTTAAAGAGCACACGTAGATCCCAGCAACCATCCGTATCGTAACCGATAACACAATGCAGAATTGTGATGTGTACTGTTTAGTATATTTAGTGTTTGCATAACTACATCAATAATTCAACCGTAAGTTCTTTCTCTGAAGAATATTATAACCCAAATCAAATTATTTCCTTTATAATATCAACTGAAATGAAAG
>JAVFBZ010038681.1:12573-28449 GCA_032466195.1 Katharina tunicata
TGTGTACTGTTTAGTATATTTAGTGTTTGCATAACTACATCAATAATTCAACCGTGAAGAATATTATAACCCAAATCAAATTATTTCCTTTATAATATCAACTGAAATGAAAGGATGATTACTATATTTAGTCACTCTCCAGCTGATCTCAGTGCATGGTGTACTGAAAAGAGATCAGTTCAAAATCAAATAAAAATGTTATCAGTCCTCTCGAACGTCCGCTCTCTTCCTGTTTTAATAAACACGGGAAATCAACCGCATAAAAACCAGAATCACAAATACTGTTACATTATGCTTGTTTATTGATATGAAAGATAGTGATGTGATCTATTTACGCCTGGTCAATTCAATAGTGGTTCGATTTCAAATTCCCGACTTTCTCCATTTAAGAAAGGAACGGACGAAACTCTTGACACTGATATGGTTACTTTGAACTCATTTAATCGCTAGTTTCGATGGAGATTGACTTTCTTATTATTTATATATATTTATATATAGGCTATATATAAAAAAAGATAAACAAATTAAGTAACGAAGAAATGAGAATTCTCTCATTGGCTGCAATGATTTAGATATGATTGTAAATGGAAAATAAGTATATATTGCTACAATTCATTTAAGGAAGTTGAAAGTTTCTATGTTAAAGTGCCATTTTGACAGAAATGGTTATAATGATTATATTAATATAGAGCTCATCATCGAGATCTTACAGAAAGTCCAATTGTACGAATAGAGATAGACCATTGTCTATCATTGTATAGTATGAAATGTAAGATTTTCATAGAGGAAAAATAATCCAATAATTGGTCTCGTCTCGTCTCTAAACAAATTAATCTTAGTTCAATGTACATTGTATGTGACGTAACATAACTATGGATTTACGCTTCTGCATTAGACTTGGATCCGGGACACCAGTAATTCATCTTCTTACTGTAGAGATAACCGGCTTTAGGTTCATTTATGTAATAATAAATAATACCCAGACAGTCGCATTGTCTGTGGGCAGCCTCCATAAAGCCACATTAATACTGATTAATGATGTCGTATTTCCTAACGTCAATCAGTGGTAATAGTCTTAACGTCTATTATTTCTCCTAACACATAGGGACAAAGAAGCGAGGGGTGATTGAAAAAGAGATGAACCTCAGCCTGAACAAGACTTGTGTTTAAACGAACCTCCGTCTAAATCAACTTGATGTCCAAACAGTTTGTATAACTTCTTTTTGCAACAAAATGGAAAAGTCTTAAGTGATTTTTATCAACCTGTGTAAATCGTATTAATTGAAAGCAGTCATATAATCAGCTTGCCACATACATGTCAAGCGCATTTTTGTTTACCAGTATAGAATCCTGGATACCTTCATCTGCTGGGAAGGCATTATGTTTTCTTTGAGTAAAGTTGGTCGAAAAACACATTTGCTTTTAGCAACAATTAAAAAAAGCCATAATGCATAATAATTCAGAAAATATATAGCCATAGTTGCAGCAGTATTGTTGTCAACCGGACAATGACCGAACACCGAACTTCAATCTTGTTCGAAGCCACGGATTGTTGGTATGCTATGTTACCACCAATAGCTTCGTCTACTTTACAAGGCCGTTCTGTTGCTGGGATTCATTCGAAACCTTGTATCGTTCTGATTTTTGCTTGTGCAATTGTAACTGAATTGTTTGTAATACTATGACGAATAATAAATTATGAAATAGCTATCTGGACTTTACTTATTGTGACATAATTGATTTGATTAGCCTATTTGCCGTACGACTTATAATATATGTATCTTTTTGTAATTTCATTTTCACTAGGATGTTTTCAATAATTCAAAGATCTTATATGTGCCATATGAATAATTCGCAAATTTGACCTATTTACCTAAATCAAATTAACACTTTTGCGTTGTTCAATATTCATTTCGTCAAGGCCTCAATAAGGCGTCGAAGGAGCTTCTCACGCTAGCAAATTCACTATGACTAGGCTAACAGCTGACCAAATGTGAGGATAACTACACTAGGTTACAAGTCCTAACATGAATTGAAGCACATGTTAACCTTGATAGAAATAACAAATTGGTTCTGACTGAAAAGTCATCGACATTATCGGCTTATGTGAAAGGTATTACTGTTAGTTACAGACTTAAATGCAACAAATGGCCCTACACTTAAGGCTTTATGGTGTGTACCTGGCATGTTTTCTTCCAAATTTTAAATCCTTGCTTAAGTCCTTTTAATTTATAATAAATATTAATATGACACATAATATACTCGTATAAAGAGAAAGAGTTTCTTACAACATTGCCGATGTTTAGTTCTTTTCAATATAAATAAAAAAATGCCTCCAAAGATTCCACTTTCAGATAATTGTCTTATTATAGTTGTTCACCTTGAAATAAGATTCCCATTATTACAACCAACTATAGGCTATGTAAATTGTATTTAATTCTTGTATTTCGATATTTTAAAACAACTAGCATGTTCAAAGTGAAAACCCATCAAAAATTATATTAACCAACGAAATGACTGTTAAATTATTCAGCGCCTTAAATGGAACTCTTCAGAAACCTTATAACTGAGATAATAATCACATCTTAGAGGTCTCAGTAGAATTACACGAAAAGAACTTATAAGTACATGTATAATGGAATGGTGAAAAAACGAGAAAGATGGTTTAAGGCGAAAATAATACATGGTGTATCAAAAATTGCCAAATCTGTTTGGGACAACATCTGAATGCACAAGCATACTGTAAATACGAACAACAACTACACTTACACTGTCACAGTAACAGTAACAAAGCACATAACACTGAAAACAATATCTTGAACAGTTAAACAATGATTATTTGTTCCAGAGTGATTTTCATTCTAGTAATACTCACGAATTGACTATTTGGTAACTGTATAAGCTTAACAAATCAATCAATTCATACGACATATTATTTTTTAAATTGACTTTTAAACAGATCAGTTGACAAATACAACCCATCAAGGAAAGCCTTTATTTGACAAAGGTGTCATTCGGTATAGATGCTTATGCAGAATACGTCTTAGTATTTGGAAACACCTCAAACAAATAATCTTTCCTGAGGAAATTTCTCAACCTTTAGCATCTTAATACACTAGGGTGCCACGATAATAGTCATTTGTCTTCATAAAAAAAATCAAATATCGGCATTAGCATTCGATCCATTTTAAAGGAAACGGTGCAGGAGACCACAAATTAGTAACAGGCTTTAGTGACAAATATCTACACTGTGGTGTTGGATGCATACTGAAAAGAGAAGCAGCCCAAATGGCAAAAGCACGATTTGCAAATGTTTAACTGATAAACTGTTTTTTGTGTTTAAAATGGTGTAGAATTTTAAATAATCTGTCACATTTTCAGACATGAATCATCAGATTTGTTGAAAAGTATCCGTTGGGTCTGGAGGCAATGAACAAATTAAAGGTTATTAACCAAGGAAGATATAGTTTGCACCTTATAGACTAGCAAGAGTAAATTGTGAAGAACACACCTGATAAAGTCTACTGGATGTAGACGAAATCTTGTGCATATTCATTACATCTTTAATTTACTTTTGTTAGTCTATAAGGTGCAAACTATATCTTCCTTGGCTATTACATTGAGAGACTGACACGGCTCAACTCATATTTTTATTCGAGGTTATTAACGAGATAGATCTCAAAGAACCCATCGATGTCGGGCTTCATGAACACGTGTGTTGTTTGGAAGGATGATTTGATAGATGGTTCATTGTCGCATGGTTGAAAAGAATGCCAGTAAATGATCCAAATGACATCAATCAAAATACATGACCAGCCTCAAAATCGGAGTCAGATCGTTGCAAATACTGCTATTTTTCTAAAGAACAAAGGTGTAACCTTCCAGATTATTTTCCACCTAATTTAACTGAAATATTTAGTTACATCAATGTCACAAACGTGAAACTTTATAGTTTACGAAATTATTGGATCGATGCTTTTGCGTCATGGAAAATATAACAAGACATTTAAACTATTTAATTCGAATCGACTGTGAGCATTGTGGATGTAATATATGTGTTACACAAGTAAATGTCAGACTTGAGATTTGATTTATGCCTTCGAACAAATATTATTCGCTAGCAGTAAAGGTGAAAGACTCACCGCGAAGTGCAGTATATTTCCACATTATACTCATGCTGTCATACTTAGCACTAGAGGAACATATATTTCTAGCATCAAAAACACTAAAGTGACTGCAAATGTTATGTTTATGTTAAGAGCCTATTGTTGGAATACAACTCCGTCATATAAGTGAAATACTCTTGAGCACGCCGCTAAACATCAATCAATCAATCACGAAAGTTTATATCGTTAATTCCATTTAGAAAAACACACAATTATTCTTCTAAATATCCGGCTTCCTTTAGGTTTAATTATGCCAGTCTACATAAAACCCAGACAGTCGTAAAAAACATTCACGAACTCCTAACTTACACTGTACTTCTGAATTGATAATGTGGGATTTTCTGACGACACTAAGCCGTGAAATCAAACGTGAAAAAACAAATACGAACTTTTATTAGATCTCCAAATTAGAGAAACATAAAAAGTGGCCAGTGATAGAAACAATTGGAAAGAAATCGTAAAGATAATGTTAAGGTTGTAAGTCATTCTGACGCTGGAATTGTACAAACAATATTGAACGATATAAAAAAAAACTTCTGTGATAAAAGATAGAGTTCAAGATATTGCATACTAACTGCACCTACTAATTAGGATTTAAGTGCCTCAGAGTATGCATTGAATATAAGTGTGAATCAAATATTCTACAAGAAAACATAGTTTATGTTTGCTAAAATGCATGGTAATCATGAACGCTGGTGTCAGTGATTGATGACAAACCGGAAGACAACGTCTGAATGTCTGCAGTGATCTTAACAGGGGTTGTTTATTGAGATGGAATGTTCTTGTCGCCATCTTTAATTAACCTTTGTTACCTTCTCTGGATCCGTACGAAATCCATCAGGAACTTAACAGGTACCAGCACCTGTTCTGTGTTTATTAAAGAAGAAGAACGACACTTAAATACACAGAAACCGATTCAAAGCACTTTATATGAATTGTTTCATTTTAACACAAACGGTAATTGTATAAATGGAAATTTGATACGATTCTTCCTATAAGAAATATACTAGGAAGGAAGGCCAGAGACGTTATTTTGATAGCTCATGGCGCGATTCCATGAGGTTTAAATATAGGTCATAACAAATTTATAAAAAACAAAAGCAGAAAGCAAATAAGTTTCAATGTTTCCCTGACGACAAATCACATCTCAATATTTACGCCTTCATAGCCAACATACTGCAAAACGTTCACGTGTCATATTTTAGAAATTGATCTAGTTTCCTCCTTGACATAAGACGGTTCATTCCTGTAAGCTACTTATTCCACACCGTCACTTACGCTCGAAGGAGATCAATCAATGCAATTAGATGAATGCAATTTTATTCTTATCCAGAATACCAAAGAGAAAAAAGTAAAGCCAAAAACTATGAAACTGACACGTTAGCCTTCAAAACTAAACGTGGCATGTAAAGAAAAATGTATAGAAATATCAAATTTAATCGATAATTCTAACTTGTTGTGAAAATAATATCGAGTTCGTGGGAAACCAAAAAAGAGCAATTTCTTTTATGAAACGATATTTGTAATTACTTAATGGAGTAGAAGATTGCTCGATAATCATATTACACTGACAAAAGCTACGAGGGCTTTGGGAATTCCTATATACAAATCGTGGGATCTCTGGCAGACATGGAAGTCCCTAGGATGTTTTTAAAATGGCTTAGAGAGAAGATCATATGTCAGCAAACTTTTTCGTTTGAGTTACCCAAATAAACCACAGCGAGTCAACCCTATGCTTTAAGGCAGCAATAGTTGCAGTTAATGGAATCACACTCCCCTTGGGGATAAAATACATCCAATAGGAGTTTCCAAGTTACATGGTGCTGTCCATCGACATGTGCCCCCTAACGTAAACGGAACGTTTATCGGTGAGTGACAAGTACAATTGAACAAAAACTGGAGAAGGTGTCCTAATAAAGAATGTTTTCCTTCTCAGAACTATTTGATTCTGAGCAAGCTGGTGGGCTTCACACAAGAACAGCGTTATATTAAATCAGCGACACGCTTTCAATTGTTGTCAACCAGTACTATTTTCACACTTATATCAACGGTTTCATCATGATTTAGTGGAACATAAAAATATGTTAGGATGGAGAACATTTGATTAAACCTTTTGAATCGTAGTGATTTGTGTCATATAAAAAACACAGAGAAAATAACGTGCTTAAAAACAAGTCATATTTAATTATTCTAATCGTTATAAACAAAGCTTAAAACAAGTTCATTGGACGTTTGTTTTTAAAATGGAGATGAGTACATGCATAACCATGCAAACAATTTCCTTAGAAATAAAACGCTTTTCCCTTAACATCAAACATATATGCACCAAAGAATCTCTTAATAAATCATGTTCTATGGAATATTGGCCCATAACAAGACATTCCTTCCAGATTGTGCCAAAACTTAAAATGTTAAGATAATAGAAGTTTTCATAGTAATCAATGAGAACTTTCAAAACCTGAAACGTAGATCAACAAGCGGTCGTATGGTGTTGCTATTGTTAACTTTTAGTGATGACAGGAGAAGCCGGATAGAATATTAACATACTGAAGATCAGCAGATTTACCCCAGGGAAACCAAAGCCAATAAGTCTTCAGTACTACACATCCATTAAGTTTATATATTATACCAATTAATTTCGGTTTAATTTTGAAGTGACATTTTCCTGCAAATTGCCCTTTATACTGTAAATGTTGTCTTGTGAGTTGTGATGCTGAATTAGAATTGAATCTTCTTACTACCACGTTCGAATCATAAACTCATGCCGAACACCTTAAATGTACATGTAGCTCACATATGAGTAGCATGTTATATGCTAGTGTGGTTGCAAGGAAGATAACTCTCGACGAGAATTAAGACATAGAATATTAACATATACCAAAGATCAGTCGCTTTGCCCGGAGATGAGACTACATTATGTAAATGCAATGGTAGCAAAGACGAAGAAGCCGGTATAGTACATCATACGGGTTTGTCAAATACTTTGAGTTTGTTTCTGGTACATATTTCTTCATATTCCTGTTTTTAAGAAAAATACAAGTTCATTTTGTATTAAAATAAATAAATTGATATGTAGCAATAGCAAAAACATACACCAAAATAATAAAGAATAATTGTCTATGGCTATGCCCCTAGAAGAACTTATTAGCTGACTTTGTCATTTCCAGTATTATTGATTTCCCGAAACATCATCCATCAAATGTTTCTTACAGTGCTGTTTTACTAATGATAACAATAACATTCAAATTTGCATACATGTATTTGCGATACACACTCCAATATCACTGTATATGGCCAACATATTTGCTAATTTCTGTAATTGAACATACCTAATTCACATAAAAAAAACGATGCCGGTGTATGGTGAAAATGGCGATGGTGGAATAAGTCAAGCGAAATCAATTCCGTCATACCTGCAGCCTTCAATCAAAACCTAACGAGTGTACTCAAAAATGTAACTTGTATTCTGTACATACAAGACCACTCAGGAAACAAATCTTCTCCTGAGCTTCTCGTCATCAAAGCTTCTCATCATTGCTGAGCCATGATGCCACCTGTCCCTCATACTAGTTACAAAGTGGACTCTTTAGTCACTTTAAAGAAATGTGAAGAAAAACGTACCAGTATCAATCAACAGTTTTTGACCAGCACGAATGATGTATTATGTCGGCTTCTGGGTCTTGGCTACCACCTCATGTACATGGTCATCCCAGGAGAAATAGACTGGGCTTTAATATGCTAATATTCTACACCGTAATTCTCGTCAACATTTATCTTCTCTGAAACCGTATTATCATATAACATGCCACATTTGTGAGATACGTATAAAGTTCTTCGACGTGAATTGGCTTTTACAAATAATGCCGAAAACAATCAGCCAATTTTATAGCGAAACCCGGTACTTATAAACTTTCATTTTATCAAACTTCAAAAAAAATAATCTTACAGCCTAACGTCTAATCATCAATGTAAATTAAAAGAAGGGTTTTTAGCACTATGTGCACGTAAAGTTCAAAGGCAAAATAATTAATTTAAGAGCGGAGTTGATTTCTATCTCCGGGTTTTCCCACACTCTTTTGTCGTGACCAGAAACAACGCAACAGAATGGGGCAAGGACATATAGGTTTTCAGTCTTTGTCACCGAAATCGGATTTCCCAAAAAGCAATCTCCGTAATTGCACGCCGTTTTGTATTTCCAATTTGTTTTTCTTCAGAATAGAACATGACAGCAGAGTCCTACAAAACACGTTTCACATCATGATTACATTAACGAACACAAGTACGCAAGGTAACAAGATTATGACACAACCACTGTAAATAGAGATGTTAAATGGCGTTGATCCAGAATCAATGTCCTTAGAGCTTGCCATTATGCACCGCGTTTACACAACCGATCATTAGTCAGTAGATTTGATTTCAATTGCAGTTCGCTACCAACTGGTTTACAGAAAATATTGGTTTACAAATGTAAGGAATTGATTTGGCTTTCAGCCACATCAAACAAGACTGTTTGTTTTATATCAAGATAGAAGTCGGACAAAACAATAGCTCAGTGATATATCGAATGATCTTCTATATTTGTTATTTTCAGAATTAACATTATTGGTGTACATTGACCATGGGGTTTTAAAACAATTAAATTATTGCGAGCAATATTAGATTTGTCAGTCAGGCAATGTTAATTTATATTTTACTTTTAACACAGACACTTGTTGCACAATTTACAAAGTATTATCGTGCTTTGGATAACTTACTGTCCTGGATACAGCTTTTTGATGGAAACAACATCGGCATTGAATACAATATCCAGAACATGTGTTTCGGTTAAAGTCTTGATGAACGTTAATGGGGGTTTTATTACTTAGATTAAAAGATAAGTTTTCAAAGGTTATGCCGGTTCAAAAACCTATTTTGATAACCATATGATACTCGATAGACCTATTGTTTTCAATCAACCACCCACTGTGCTTCTTGTGGGAGATAGGCAAAGTCGTTGGTTGTTAAATACACTGTTCTATTCGAGATCTTCTTTTTGTCCTCCTGCAAGTCGTAAGCCAGCAGTTCGTCTGAAGAGTTATACATAATTCGTGTAATTCTGAAAAAGGATTACTTCATTTTTAAACCGTCATCAAGTTATTGTTTTTCAGAACGGCACTACCTTTATAGCAAGTCATTAAAACTGTCATCAATGAACTACTACTCCACACTTATTTTCACAGAGATTAGCGATGAGTTCGAACCATATGGCTGGATGTCAAACAATTTTAGGTTCCAATTGATAGATTTACCCATAACTATCATGCGCAAAACAATATAAGGCGTAGTGTACTAAGCGAATGCTATTAAAGTAACGTGGACAACCACATATCAATATAGCGTCTGTTGGTATTCTTCGTTGCTTTAATATACCGATATTTTTCTTCCTATGCGGTTATCGCTTTGTAATTTTGCAAAAAGTCGCTGTTTTAATCTGAAACTATATGATTTCTTTGCTCACCCTCTCATATATAGATATCGGAGATAACAGTTATTACGCGACTAATTAGTCGAAGATTTGTCGATATAGCAATTGTTCTGAATGCATTTCCACTTTGTCTGCCCTTAGCAGTATTTCAAATTGTCTTTCAAGCAAGATTTCTAGAAACCGTTCAGTCTCAGATAACTGGGTGTTAATGACGTGACCAGTCTTCATATTTCACCATTTGATATGCCTCCAATAATAGCTTGAATGTGCCCAATCCCATCCGCACGAACAGTCGTGTCCAAAACGTTTTCGAATGTGGATGTAGTACATGTACATCCTGATGGTTGCATATTAAACGCTTTGAAGGCCCGTCTCTGTCTGACACAAAGTTGGTGTATGTTGATTTTGCTGTTTTTTTTTTTTTCACACTAGGATCGTCACAATGTGCTTAATCATTAAGTAAACCGCAGTTATGGGAGGGGAAAAAGTCTGAACCCGATGTTAAACTCCGAGAAAACAGGAGTGTACAAATTATATCTATTGTACGGCCACAGGTTGAATAAGGCGAACATAGTTATCAGCAAAACTGAAAAAAGTTAAAGTTTAGAAAAAATGGACAGTTCGATTGTATTTGTTTTCGGATTGCCTAGGAATTTGTTTAAGGCCTCCCATATTTGACCTGCATGACGACAGTGCCTGTCTAAAAGCTAAATGCATTCAAAATCCTTCAATAACTCCGTGATTACTTTGTAGCCAAACTGTATATTAACTTATCCTCACATATCTTCCTAATGAGAAGTTTGTGCACATAAAGACAAAAAACTCAATGTATCATAGTCATATTGAGTTTTGGCTGTTTCGAATGTATGTTAAAACAGATAATGCAATACTGAAATACACTTTTCATGCAGTGCCTCTAAAATGTCATCCTGTCCTGCGAAATATTGTCAATCAAATGTGATTACAAAGATTGCGTTTGGAGAAATATTTCGTTGACAAAGAGTAAAACGCCATAAGTATATATCCCCATTTCTTCCTTTGTTTATTTGCACGATCTATTTCTCTAAATATCTACGTCCAATTAATAACTGCTGTTGTATAACCGCAAGACACGAGAAAACGTGCTGGAATAAGACCCGTGCGAAAAATTACGCTCACGATCCTTAGTCAAGAACTGAATGACATGCAGAAAATAAACAAGCAAGGCAAATCGACCATCTATAATATATTTGACTCGTAGTGTACAAATCGTGTAATAAAATGTACTCTTTGTTTCATAATTATGTACAGCTGTTTTTCGTTAACAGGAACAAAATAATAAATGAGAAACATGATTAATCTTTCTACGGACGCGATCAAAATACTTGGTCCTTTGTAGAAGACACCAATGGCAAATACATAATGCGATTAAATGGAATAAAGTATTGTAAGGACTAAAAATAGTTCTTAAAAGAAAAGGTTGTTTTCTTCCTTATTTTTTGCTTCTCCTTGAAATTCTTTTTGGTGAAAGTTTCTGTACTGATATCGAGCATTTGATTGAAGGTTTGTGGGTAGTGTTGTATAAAGTACTAACTTAGTACCAACAAGAACACTAAGAACAGTTCATATATTCAAACCACGACGTAGTCGTATTAATCTGCATAAACACTCTCCTTTAATACGATGCAAGAATAATTTTAACAATACTGTCTGTGATAATAATAATAGTTGTATTGATATTTTTAGCCCTCCGTCTACCTTTAGACCAAAACTTAAGGAGGTTTTACAAATTTAAATCGTCATCGTACTCATGTTATCGTTATCTGTTATTTGTTGTTTTTATGCATGCCTGTGAATCGGACTAATTCCCGTAGGTCATCCTTTGGAAATAAATTAAAAAAAGTACTAAATAGATCACTTTTGGTCAATGGAGACTGTTGAGCGAAGTGTTATTCGTCTGTTGATTACATTCTATTGTTGCGCTGTCAGAACACTATCATTTCCGAGGGTGGCTAGTTGAACACTTCAGCCAACAGGACCTGTTCAGCTCTTGGTAGTGTACTGACAAGGATGTGTCTGGGGGGTTCGCATAACGATTGTTTGGGAGCGAGTTACGAAACCAAACCTTAGCATTACGGATTAGGCACAATTAATGGTGAAATTTTGGCCAAATATGTATGTATTGCTACTCAACAAAACAGAAATTGACAAAACATTGTTGAATTGTTTGTGTGTTGTCCTGACGATTAACTCAAAGTTCTCATCCTTGCTCAAATGAATTGAAAAGCGTTGAAAATTGAATCATGTTTGCTGGAAGGGAACAGGGCATTGGTGCGTGTGAATACCGGATTATTAATTTAGGAAGACAATGTCTTACATTTTTACGTGATAACCTTAACTTTCTGAATGCATCTCTAGAATCTGAACTAAAATAAAAAACAATTAGAAAACGAATAATCAACAAATGGAATTCAGACATTGATAACATGTCGAAATTCTAATTTACAATGAAAATAACATTAGAACAAAACCCGTGAGTTTATATCTTCTGAAAGTCTTTAAGTCATTATATCGCATCTCCTTTTTGTTAATTGTTTTCTGATGCTTTAAAAACAAGCGACTCACCTAAAACGACAAAAACATTTAACGTATTTACGTTAACCATAACAAGTTGAATAAAATAAATTATTTAGTGTCTAAAATGTAATTCTTTCACACAGAAAACAATGTTTGAGATAATATTCACACCTAAGAGGTCTCAGTAGACTGAAACGACATGGGGGAGTTGAAAAGAAAATAATGTGACAATCACGACTTAAAGCTCTTAAATGAGCTAATGTGCGTGCGAGTTGGTCAGTAGTTAATCTAGCGTAGACGTTGGTTTTAGAATTAACGATATTGTTTCTCTTAAGCTGAATTTTAAAGCAAAAATGTGGTACTTGTCGTTCTTTATTTGTACTGTTGTGGAAAATATATACTGTATTTATACATAATCTGACGTTTGTTTAAAATATCGCTAGCGTGTTCTTTTCTCCTTTTTTGACTGATATAAAGAATGTCTTTCAAACGTGGTAACACACAAATTGTTTTTTTCTCCAACTACAAGTACATTGTATGTGTCATTTCATGCTGACGGGAGTCTACTTGATGAAGATAACCCGAGAGATAAATCACAACATATTTATGATTGTCCGGTTTGCAGGAATATATATAAACGCTTGGAGGAACTTTTCTTTCCACTTGATTAACGGTGGAAGCCTGTATGTCTACATGAAAGCCTGCGAACATACAACAAGGATTAAGCCTACTGACTACAAGAAAACCTACACAAACATTTTTACTATCCCAGATTGTTTGATATCGATTTCCTAATGCTGATGGCGAAAGATGTTTTCTACACATACACTTGCGTTCGAGACATACTTTCTGGTTTGCATGCTTTGATATATGACACTGATATATTATGTTTGATTTGCTTGGGTGTTTCTGCTGCAAAATGCATGGACAATTCAACTTTTTGGGTATGTCTTAACAGGCATTGTTTTCTAGTTGTGTTATCAGAAATGACGTCAATGTTGGCACAGTTTGACAAATGAGTTTTTCCAGATACGTATGTAACTGGTGACAAAAAACAAGCGAAATGGCGGTGTACGGCAAGGAGTGAAAACGTCACATGACATTTCATATACGCTCATCGTGTTATAAAATACGGTGAAGAATTTGTCTTTCTCTAAAATCGACTGTTTTATTTCCTTTTCTCTTTGCGGATACGATATCGAAGGTTACTAAAATATAATGATAAGCCTTAATTATAATTCTACTAGTTTTAACAGTTATTATAAATGTATGTTTTAGAGTCGATTTTAGCACATGACGTGTGTTATGAAACAGTATAATAATGTATTGACAAAAAAGGATATGTATTGGTTAATTTCAAACACGATTACAAGGAAACGTGTTTTCATGATCGTCATCTGGAGTCATTTCGTCATAAATGTGTTAAAACAGTGCATTTCTTCTTCCTATGGGATTTTCAATGACATGCACGTAGTTATAATTATTTAATGATGACACCTAACGATATTTAGTATATCATCAGTGTACAATTCCTGCCAATATCTTGACCGAGTAAGTAAGCTCGCTGACTTCTAGTGACGGACCACAATTTTTATAAGAGCTATGAATTGGCTTTGTAAGACAAAATATTGAAATCACAGCTAAGTGATTTGGGGTTAAAGTTATCTGATATTTATTTTAGAGGTAACTGACTGGAACAAGGCAATGAAACATCTTTCGGATACCAAAATTAAAACAACAGTGTTTTTGGTGAACAATCAATGCCTCTCAAACGGATAAAAAAATCCTTAGACGAGATCCCACTTCAGGAAAAGAGAGAAGGGAACATTTTTTCAGGTGTGGAGAATTTAGCAATATGTATTTTTTCTTTTGGTTCTTGCCTCTGTCCGTCTCCTATCATAGCTCCATTCTGCTGCCAAATTGCATTCGTTAGTAAAGAAAATAAAGCAAAGCAGACACAAACACACGAAGAATTTTTTTTTTACATAATCTACTGCTTTTAAAAAATCTTACGAACAATAGTAATTTCAGTATTTTCACATCCCGATCATTTTGTTTTTAATAATTTTTTCCTTTTCGCTAGAATATACGTTTTATAAGAAATGATTGATAGCATAAATTTTGTTTGTCTTCAGTTAGAATGAATTGGGGCAGACGGAAGTCTACTTGATCATGGCAATTCAACAGATAAATCACCACATAATTGTCTCCATCAGGGTAGAGTTGCCTAGAGGTACGATTTGATGGACATTTGTGTGTCGTCATGGTTCATTCTTGATCCACGTGGAACATTAGACACATACATTATCAGTCATCCAACTGTACCTTAAATGTGCTAACGAATCTTACAATACAGTTTTTCCATTATGGAATTTCCATTGTGTTTACAAAAATACCTATGAATAACAGTCAGAAACAAAATTCAAAAAGTTCTTACACGAATATCCTTTAATTTTTACAAGGGAAAAGACCTGTCACCTACATTTGGTTACGTTTCCAGTGCGTATTGGGCTAAAGTGCTAAACCTCTTGCTAATTAGGATGCCTTTTTTAGCAACTATTAGTGAAGGCTTAATCATAACATTTCGTGAATGACGGGTCCCAAGACATCCGACTATTTATTATTCAGGGGAATTCATGTAAGGATTATAAACCAAAACCGTAATGGAAAAGGCACTCGTAATATGCATAATTGAGCGACATAAAAAATGGGAATAATTGTATTACAAAGAAGCGGGTATGTTAGAGTATCATCGGAGGACTTCGTCCTCTTTATCGAAATGAGTTAAAATATTGTATTATTCCCGTTGGAGTATTTCTGGCATGTTCTCAGCGATCAGTGGAGAAAACAAAACAGTAACACATTTAGTTGTGCTCTGGTGCTCTGAGCTGAGGGACACAGGGTGCAGATTTATTGTGGTGTCCTGTTTTGTTAATATTTTGTCATCTCTTGCAAGTTGTAAGCATTGTTAATTGTGGTTTCCTTCACCGATTGGTCTGGCACGCCGTCATATAAGTGAAAGAACCTTGAGTACGGCGTAAATCAAACAAACATTTAGTTATACTTGAAGGTCCAATTCACATATTTGTGCTTAATTAGTATGCTTGTGTTTAATAAGGTGTTAAGATAGCAGCAGTACATTCTTGGTCATGTGTCCTGTCATCTTGCTATTGATTTAAAACTTAATTATGCTGACACGGACAATAATAACAGACGCATTTAGCTTTTTGACGAAGTAAAGAAGAATTATTTCCATATGAAATATATGTTTTTTGTCGCCGATATATGTGTGGTATTATATTATAATTGATTGACCTGTGTTGACCATTTCACATTTCTTGCCTTCTGCTAGTATGCCCAGAACAAAACACTATGGGAACAATTACTGAACGAAAAAAGTGGTGCCAAAATGTAGTCTGCAGATAAGGGTGGCTAATTGACACAGCAGTGTAAATCCCTATAATTCTGGATAAAACTTAACCTCTATGTAGATTGATTGATTGATTGATTGGTATTTTACTATGTCCCGCTTCATTGACTGATCTCCAATATCCCGTTTTATCCAAGGTCATACATCAAAAAGAAAAACAAATTTAACCGAATACGACAGACCTAAGTGATAAAAATTATAAAAAGGTATTTCACACCCAAAGTTTGTAAAAATTATAGCTATGTAAGCTATAAATTCAG
>JAVFBZ010038682.1:0-10731 GCA_032466195.1 Katharina tunicata
TGTCAAGAGTAATCACACTGGCATAGGGATATCGACTAATTAAAGTTGATAAATTATCTCATGTTCTAGATCAATTCGCAGAGACAACTTTCTAGATAGATCAGAATCTCGAGTCGTTCTGGACAACCTAAAGGCACATTTCGAGGAAAGGGAATACATGTAACATGTAAATTGTGAAGATAAATATGTGGCGAATATGTAACATGCATAAATATTAGGTATGGGTGAAAATAAACACGACCTGAAAAATGTATCGTTTAGTGTCAGTGAACCCATTTTCTACCAAAATGAAGATACGGGCAGTTATAGGTTAACTGATAGAGGAAGAAGTTTCGCCTTACCAATAAGTCCTTGAGATATTATATATAGATTTCAACCGGGCTTAATGATGGAACGTCAGTGTGTTCCACGAAAGTCTATTGTTCTTAAAGCACACGAAACGAAGAGTTTTGACAGAGTTAGCTGTGTTAAGTGGTGAAAAAACCTATAATTGTCTTGACAGTTAGGATGGAGTAGCGTCTTAAGATGTCATAACCTAATCATTCAAACTACATAATCATCATAATAGACAAAATATAGAGGATAGGGAAGGTGACCTAGCGTTAAAAAATTAAATATGGCTCGACACGAGAGGAATGAATGTAACAATATCATGGCATCATGTTTGCCGAGGTT
Organism: Katharina tunicata; assembly: GCA_032466195.1. Lineage (NCBI taxonomy): Eukaryota > Metazoa > Mollusca > Polyplacophora > Chitonida > Mopaliidae > Katharina > Katharina tunicata. The sequence continues at coordinate 676 of JAVFBZ010038682.1, forward strand.
GAATAAACTCAATTGGCTGGACTTTTAGTATCAACTTGCAGGTTAATACGTATAATCCTGCAGCTATCCCGTATTTAGGAGACATCGTACTGGCAAGAATCACTAACAGTAACAACTATAACAAAATATACATCATTACATAAATATATAATGGCACGCATTTAAAACACCAATGAAAGAGTTTCACAGTTGTCTCCCATTGATTGTGAACTCATCAATATAATAAATAGTTCTGATGTTTATCTTCTCCGCCTAACAAAATCCTGATGAAAAGAATCTACTCAACGCAACGATGTAAATATTATTTGTTTAATTCAGACGTGTGAAGAATAAATGAAAGACGCAAACGGATGAAATTGCAGTTATGATTGTTTGAATGGTATTTAGTCAAAACAAATAGCACCACATCGAGTTGTACAATTTGTACAGGCGTTACCCACACCATTGTTTGAGCCGATGTAAAAGGTGGGAACTTTGGCAGTGACGGCCAACAGAGTGAGCTTTTCAAATCAATTAACTTAGGTCATAAAAAACCTTCCTGGCTTCAGTGCTTTATGTGGTATCTAAGGACGAGGTCGTTTTACTGGCTGTCTGTGAAATAACTTTCTCGTTGTTTGAATGAAAATTCAGAATTGAAACGGCTGTTAGAGGGCTTAACTGGAAAGTGAAAAATGTCCATTCCTGATAAACCTATCCACACGCAGAGACAAAAAGTGTCCATCAATTAATAACCGTTGCTTCAAGAGAGAAAAAACAATTACTATCTATTAAAATATCGAGTTTGTTCATATCTTGTACAACTTTCGGTTCGTATTTTTTCAAAACGTTCTGTCTTTTCATTTGTACATGGCGTAGGAGGCTATCAATATCCGAATGTTATTATACGAGCAAAAATACTCTAGCACAGCTGACAATAAGTGGGCATATAAGTAATACAGAGGAGTTGCATTTCAGCATTATTTCCAGCATTAAATATAAATTTATATTATGCAAAAGTTATCAGAAATATAATGGGACGATTTATACCATCGTAATAATAATTGTCTTTGTGGGTTCGAGCGCTCAACACCGCTGAATGATGGAACATCAGTGTGTTCCACGAAAATCTATTGTTCTTAAAGCATAAGAAACGAAGGGTTTTGACAGATTTAGGTGTGTTAAGTGGTGAAAAAAACTATAATTATCTGGACAGTTAGGATGGAGTAGCGCCTTAAGATGTCATAACCTAATCATTCAAACTACATAACCATCATAATGGACAAAATATAGAGGATAGCGACGGTGACCTAGCGTAAACAAATAAAATATGGCCCAACATGAGAGGAATGAATGTAACGATATCACGGCATCATGTTTGGTGAGGTTGAAAAAATGAACTGGCTGGGCTTTTAAAACCAAATGGTAGGTTAATATGTATAATCCTGCAGCTATCCCTATATTGAGGAGACATCGTACTGGCAAGAATCACTAACAGTAACAACTATAACAAAATATACATCATTACATAAATATATAATGGCACGCATGAAAAACACCAACGAAAGAGCTTCACAGTTGTCTCCCATTGATTGTGAACTCATCAATATAATAAATAGTTCTGATGTTTATCTTCTCCGCCCAACAAGACCCTGAATTATGACATCCGTTTGTATTTGCACCATGTATGCGATCCAATGAGACTAGGCTTAGAAACATTAAGGTATTATGGTATGTGCTACATTTAAGACAAGCACTTACCCACGTTAGCATATTTTTACACTACAAAAAGTGTCTGTATCAATAAATAACCGTTGCTTCAAGAGCGCAAAACATCTTCTACAGAAAAATCACGTGACTTCAGAATTTTTTCTATGACACAAAAGGTTCACTTCAATATTTAAAAGAGGACAAAGGGAAAAGTCTATTAGCGTGTACTACTTCCATATTGATCTCACTTAACGATGTACCTTCAAATACTATCTGAATCAATAGATACCTTGAGACAGGAAGGGGATATTCGCTATACTGAATCTCCAATTGTTTTTTGTTGAAGTAGCTTAATATGTGAATAGTTTTCTATCTAGGCCTGAGTATCAAACAGCAAACCCTTAAAACTTTAACAAAAAACCAATAACCAGTCATAAGATTTGTGCGAATTTACCTTACTGTTTAAAGAGATTATTTTTGTTATTGCCTTTTATTTCTCTCAACTTAGAACTGTCAAATCCATTTGTTGTTTACACTTAAAAACATCGCATGGTATGGAACAAACCATTTCCACGGAAAGGCACAGTTGCGACAAGCAGCTGTTTTTGCGATCGAGGTTCAAGTGTGCTACTCCCCTAGGGCCAAATTGATGTCATAACCTATCTATTGTTTTTCGGGGGCTCGCACATATTTAACAGTCAAATCGGTTCTCGAGAGCTCTTGCATTCAATTTCCCTGCTTCACCCCTCCACCTCTGTTTTATTTACTCTGAATGAGCTTGGATCTGGTTGATTAAGGCCGGTCAGTCCTACTTCTATCTATACTTATGGCTCAAAATAATATTTACTAAATTCAGTTTTCATACCTTCTTTGTCATTCAACTTCTCACTTTGTAACTTAAAAGTGAATTCTCGCTTAATTAACTAAGTAAAATTCTTGTTTCTAATTTTTATATTTTGATTTCATTACATTGTCACTTATGTGGCCCAGCCTCAATTTAGACTCAATGCCTCGGTTTATTCACCAAATCCCCATCCCTCCAGAGTGTTCAAATTCATCAGGCAAATAACATTTAACATTCTTATCATCCGTGTTTATTTTCCGTCGAGTTTCATTTACAGTGTTGTTTATGTACCAGTATATGACATCAACGAACGGAGAGGCCTGCTCGCTATTTATGTCGATAGGCTCTTCGTGAAATAGTGAAATTCAAGTTTGATGTTTTTCTAAGTTTTTAGTTGCATAATTCTGTTCAATGTTTGACAAAGGACATCGCTGATTTGCATTTGGATCTCTGTTAACCACAACGACAATCTCAACCAGTACACAGCTGTCTGTGTATATAGTTCTGTCATTGTAAGTTTTGTGTTTGTCACGTGTTATAACATTGATACATGTAATTAGTTCATAGTCTGTTACTTTCGACATAACTAATTGTAGTTGTGCTCTTGATATATTTGTGTTATTTAATTGGTTCTGACCGCGACACGTAAGACAATCAGAGTCTTAATGCAGAAACTACTCCCACGACACCGGAAACAGATCCGGAACCATAATGGAAAAGGACATAATCCATAAGGAATCCCAACATTCCGACTGTGTAATATTTTTGGAGTTCGGGCAGGCTGGACCATCGCAGGGTTCTTGAAGAGATTTCTTTTCAGTTTTCTCAGCTCACTGTAAGTTTAAATTTCAAGTATATAATATAAGCACAAACATCTTACCAAAAGCCCCAAGCTACAAAAAACGTATGTCAGTAGCAGATATAAAATACTAAACAGAAAAATAATAATCATCTAGTGAAAATTGCCTCATTGAAAAATTTAAATGAAAAATACACATTTAGGTACAAACATCTGTTAAAACTCGTTTCTTAAAAAGTGATAAAAATGTAAAGAAAAAGATCCATTTCCCTGTAGATTTCATTCCATAGTGTTCACTGATCTGTTCCTTTCAGCCCGTAGAGCGCAAGTAACATCATATTTAATAAGGCTGCCTTACTTTAACTGTTGGTGTCCGGGGAATGTTTTCCGTTCAGTGAGGATCGCATTGGACTGTGGTCACTGCTGGACGGCCTAGCTATTGATTTCAGTTCACTGTGCTCGCGTAACTGTTGATTTCGTGGAACTGTATTCAAATTGTATTCAGTTATTATTTAACTGTTGAATCAATTTGGTTTCAGTGGATTGTGTTCATTAATCAGTTGGCTTCAGCGGGAGTTGTTCTCGTATTAGTTGGTTTCGGTGGATTGTGTTCAATTAACAGTTGGCTTCGGTGGATTTTGTTGACTTAACTATTAACTTCCTAGATGCATAATCAGTTCACTGGAGGTGTATTGATATACAATACACACAATGCGAAATAACTCCAACTGGTTCATGAGATATCAAACTTTGTTACAAGGACATGAACAGGTTTGTTGCCGTTATATTAGAAGTCGTGTGTACAGTGTTTTGTATGAAGTACTGCTATACACTTGCAAGCACCAGATGCGCAGATGTTCGTTTTTATTTACAAAATTATCAGCGACTTAAGTATAGGTTCATGACATTTATTGGCTAACCGATTGAGTGGTCGTGTGTATAAACGTTTATCTCTGTAAGCACGTGGCTACTGGAATCGTTTCCCAAAAGGTTTCCCCAAAGATAAAACTCTGTTACGTGGCGAGTCGGAAAGAGCAGAGAACTACCGGGGGTGTCCCAATGAATTAATGATACATCTACACCTTATCGACGAACGATTTTGTGTTCGTGTTAAACTTTGTGTCTTTAAATCTTCGAAGGTTTTTTTTACTTTTACTTTTAATGACAGTAGTATAGAAACTGAATATTACCTGTGTAGTAACAAGGGATTTTGATCTATGTCACTTCATGAATATTACCAGTTTTACCGTCTAAGCGTTTACTACCTTTCCCTGCAAGAAGTGTATATATATCGGTTTATTTTAAATGTAAAATATATCAATGGTAAAACAATAAAATAACATACTACGCCTTCAAAACATAAAGATGATTATTTCTAGTAATATACTATTCTACTTAGGTTAAAAATTGTGCATTTCCATCACCCACGAGTGAGAAAAAAATCAGGTGTAAATGCCATATGATTTCCGCTGATTTTATGAGAAGCAAAACCTGTAACACGGACGTAAACAGATGTAAACGCCTTGGTTTGTATAAAGTACAATTATGCGTTTGCAAGCAAAGAATGCGAAGATGTCAGCTTTTATTCATAAATTATAAGCGACTTTAATATGGTTTCGTGGTATTTAATCACCTATATATTACCTCAATACAGTAACTGGTTGATAAGTAAATGTTTACCGTCTAAGCGTTTACTATTTGTGGCTGAAAGAATGGCATGTCCTTTAAACATACTAGAAACCAACAATACGTTCTCGAAACATGTAGATGATTAAATACAAAGTTTCAGAGGCTTACAATGTTCATTTCATTTATTCAACAGAAATATATAAATTAAATACACAATCTTGTATAGAAACATAGGATAATAAATACATTTGAAATAAATGAAAGGGAAGTATTTTCTGGCGGGAGTAGAAACCCCAAGGGGCTTATGTAATACTTACTTTTCCGTAACATACAACATATGTTGGCTTGTCTTTTAAAGAAAGGTTAGGTTCTAGTGATGTAGTAAATCTGCTCATGTTGCTTGATAAAAGCTGTCGCAATGCCTCTGCACCGTACTTGTATACCGTCAATCAAGTATGCAGTTTAAATCCTTGATAAGGACAAATATGGGTCTTTTACCATAAAATGGTTACTTTAGGGTTTTTCTATTAGAAAGATAATGTTCCCTGAGTACTAATTATGACAGCATATATGCTATATATATATAATCTGGAAATACACTGTCCTTAGCCAGAGAGCCCAGATTATTATTTCATTGAGAAAACAATTGCAGATACTTTAAAATATGATTTATTCCTATCCGGCAAATTAAGGTATCGAATCTCTTCATATCTTATACAACGATCTTTTATTTGCGAAAAAATTTTTTTTCCTGTTGTACAAGGCGTAGGAGGCTAATTAATATAAGGATTGTATTTTGCAAGCGTAAATATTATAGCACAGCTAACAATAAGTGCACCTATAAGTGATACAGAGGGGGTCCATTTCAATCTGTTATTAGTAATTATTTTACGAAATACAAACCAATTAAGCGTTTTGAGTTATATTATTTTCTGTATGAAATACAGCTTTCACCAAAAAGTTATCAGAATTAATGGAACGACTTATACCATCGGTAGTTAAAGAACGATTTTCTTTGTTGGCTCGAGCGCTCAACAGGGCTTGATGATATAGCATCAGTGTATTCTATGAAAGCATACTGTTCTTAAGGCTCGGGAAAAGAAGAGTTTGACAGATTTAGCTGTGTTAAGTGGTGAAGAAACCTAACATTGTCTTGACAGTCAGGATGGAGTAGCTTCTTAAGATGTCATAACCAACTCATTCAAACTACATAATCATCATACTGGAGGCACTATAGAAACATAGCGACTGAGTGCTAGCGTAATACAGTAAAATATTACTCGAAATGATTAATAAAGGTAACAATATTATGGAATCATATTTAGTGAGGTTGAACAAAATTAATTATCTGGACTTTTAATAACAACGGATAGGTTAATATTGACAATCTTCCAGATCTTCCATATCGAGGAGACCAAGTACTGGCAAAAAACAGTAAAAACAATAATAATCAAAATCACCACATTTAAATATCTTACGCAAAACATGAAAAAGACCAGTAAAAGGACTCCACAGTTGTCTCCCATTGATTGCTGAACTCTTCAACAAGATACATATTTCTCGTGTTTACCTTCTCCGCAAAACAAGATGCTAAAATGACAACCGTTAAAAATCCAACCAGCCTAGGCTCCTGTTAGTATCTGTTGCATGTAAGACAAGCACTTACGAGGTGAGCATATTTCTCACTACATTTGAGCAATTCTGTCGCCCTATGGAGATAATAAGGCCTTTGATTATGTCGATGATGATATGCTTGCTGAGAACTTTGTGCTACTCAATCCAGTCAAGATGATGTCAATGTTAAGTGCATAAAATGGTTTGTAATTTCATCTGTATCAGAACACAACATCAGAAACATGATGTCGGAGAACCATATTGTGTTCGGAATTCATTGTTATATATATAATGTAGAAGAACAATTGTCTGCTACGTCCACCGCCTTCTCGATCAGCGTGTATGCTATAGTTAACAGTAGCCCCACAGGTTTGCAGCTGAAAACTGTGATAGCAATAAAATAAACCGCGTATACCAAGAATCACAATTAGAATCGTTATGGTTGTTCTGGTGGTGTCATAAGATAACCTTATTGGACCATAAAAAGGCTACCAGTAAATGTAGTTTTTCTTGTAAACTGCAAGGAATTACTCAAATATTAACGGATCATTATTAACTTACTTTCTTATACACCTGTTGTTTTTTTTCAAATCTGTAGAAATACGATGAAAGACAAAAAATGCCGCACGATTATAAATTATATTGAAAAAAAAAAACCCCCTAAAGATCGAGTATGTAATGCCTTTTTGGATTTATAAAGTAAGTAATACCAATTTCTTACCGTTATGACCGTAGTGGCATTATATCTGAGCTGTAACAGTTATTAGTTGTATTGATGTTCGAACTTTATTTTCTTTGACTCAGTTTTGCGCTAGACAGTCTGAATAGTTTTTTAGCTATAAATGGTACACAACATCATTTAAGAGAAGTGCAGTTTTTATATGCTGATGCCCTGGTAGATTACGTTCATTGGATACCATGATTTCATCTTTCATTCCCAACTAAAAACTCACGTGACTTCTGAAATCTTCTGTGACACAAAAGGTTCACTTCAATATTTAGGAAGTACAAAGGGAAAAATCGGTTAGCGTCTACTCCCATATTGATCTCACTTAACGACGCGACTTCAAAGACGATCTAAATCAATAGATACCTTGCGACGGGAAGGGATATTCGCTATACTGAATATCCCATTTCTTTTTGGTGAAGTACATGTACCTTTATATGTGAAGAGTTTTCTACCTAGGTCTGAGTGCCTAAACCATTTGAACAGCGAACCCTCAAAACCTTCACAAAAAGTCAAAATCCAGTCAGAAGATTTGTACGAATCAACCTCACTGCTTAAAGAGATTGTTTTTGTTATGGCATTTTGTTTGAATCCACAAGGACGTATCGAATCAATGTATTCTATAAAATGGCGTGTTATGTCAGACCAAACCATGAACACGGAAAGGGCATTACTTGGCCCTTGTTTAGAGAAAGTATAGTAACAGCTCCCAAGAAAGATAAATTAATGTTTTTGACTCAACGCTTCGGTTGATTCGCTAAATTACCATCAACTCCTGGGTGTTCAAATTTAAAAATTAAATACATTTAGCAATCGCACCAGCCATGCCTATTTTCCATCGATTATCGTTTGCAGTAATATTTGTATGTACCAACGTATGATAGCAACGAACGGAGTGACCTGATAACTATGTATGTCAACAGGCTCTTCATAGTGGCGATAGGAAACGTTCACGCTTGACGTTTTTGTAAGTTTTTAGTTGCACAATAATGTTAAATGTTTGACAAAGGACGTAGACACAGACTATGTCGACGAAAACACAGCTCTGTATTTATATTGTGCTCTCACAGCGAGTGTTGTGTTTTTTTTATAACCTAGTATGTATTTCTCACGACATAACTAATACAGACTTTACTCTTTGGGATAATTGTGTATACTCTTTGCTTGGTTCTGACCGGGACACGTAAGACATTCCCAGCCATTAAAGTACAAACTAGCCCCACGACACCGGAAGCAGAACAGGAGACATTTTCGAGACAACCATAAGAAATCCCAACAAATTCTAAGATTGTGTAATATTTTCCATTCATGGCAGGCAGGATAATCGTAGGTTGTACTGTACGAGGTTTCTTTCATGGTTTTCCTCCATACACTCGGAAAGTGTACAGCTCACTCTAAATAACCAATAAACATAGTTATAACTTGCGTCACCGAAAAATAAACGATAGACATTTATGAACAATTAGCTGTTAAGACTGTTGTCGTTTCTCAAAATGTGAAAAAAAAGTAAAGAAAAAGATTCACTACCCTGCAGTGTATATTTAATAGTGTTTATTTGTATCAGCCGACATAGCTCAATATGACATCATATGTAATTAGACTGTCTTATATTAACTGTTCCTTTCAGGGTGTTGTGTTCATCAGCACTGGTCTGTTAACCGGTGGGCTACTACACTATTTATTTAAATTTATTGGGTTCTCTTAAGTTTTGATTTCAGTTGATTTCAGTTCACTGTGTTCAAGGTTTTCGCTTATCAGTTGGTTTCATTTGGATGTGTTTACATACTTCATTTCAGTGGATTTTGTTGACTTCTGTATTCACTCCACTGATAAATATACAGTTAACTATTAAATATGATAAAATATAACATGCAATTCGAAATAACTCCATGATCCATGAAATATCAAAATCCTAACAAAAAACGTGAAAAAGTGTCAACGCCTTAATGCAAAAAGTCATGTGTTGAATAAAGTACTGTTATACTTTTGCAAGCATTGAGATCGTTTTATTCACAAAATGATAAGTGACTTTACCATGGCTTTGTGGCAGTTATTCACAAAGAGATATGGCGGTTTGGTGTTTATAGGCTTATTTCTGTAAGCACGTGGCTACTGCGTTGGGCAGAATGACTTGAAACAGCTGTACACGACAAACGTGCTCCAAAGATAAAGCTCTATTCAGTGGCGAGTCGGAAAGAGCAGACTACTAGGGGTGTCCCAATGAATTAATGATACATATACACCTTATAAACGAACGATCTTGTGGTCGTGTTAAGTTATGTTTAAGTCTGCCAAGGTATAACCTATTCAATCAGTATACCAAATGTTCGAATTTTTCGCTCATTGTCCAGTCATTTCAGAAAAAACGTTTCTTATCAGGTTAGGTCTTCATGATTCCTGTCTATGTGAGAAATCTGTCGAGGACGACACAACAAAGAGAGACTACTTATGCCGACATATGGAAAGTCTTTGTACAATACTTATTACGGATTGATCGATAGTCAAGTGTTGCATTTTGAGTTACATTGTCTAGCAATGTATACCAGTACAGCTATCTATGTTGTCTGATCAGTCGCTCTCCATGCTGCTATAACTAGCTCTCTGTGCCCAAATATTATTTCACTACCTTGTCTCATTAACTTCATCAACAGTTAAGTAACATTTCTAACACATTATGCCTATGTTTATAAAATTTACATTCTTATATGGTCTACGATTATGTAGACGATTATGTATACGTTATATACATATTAACGT
>JAVFBZ010038693.1:0-10731 GCA_032466195.1 Katharina tunicata
CCCTAGATTTTATTTCCGTTTTCATTTCTCTGCAGAGTCTAATCTGATCTGTTTATCCCCTAGATTTTATTTCTATTCACATTTCTCTGCAGAGTCTAATCTGATCTGTTTGTCCCCTAGATTTTATTTCCGTTTTCATTTCTCTGCAGAGTCTAATCTGATCTGTTTATCCCCTAGATTTTATTTCTATTTACATTTCTCTGCAGAGTCTAATATGATCTGTTTGTCTCCTAGATTTTATTTCTGTTTTCATTTCTCTGCAGAGTCTTATCTGATCTGTTTGTCCCCTAGATTTTATTTCCGTTTTCATTTCTCTGCAGAGTCTAATCTGATCTGTTTGTCCCTTAGATTTTAATCTGTTTACATTTCTCTGCAGAGTCTAATCTGATCTGTTTGTCCCCTAGATTTTATTTTCGTTTTCATTTCTCTGCTGACTCTAATCTGATCTGTTTGTCCCCTAGATTTTATTTCTGTTTTTATTTCTCTGCAGTCTCTAATCTGATCTGTTCATCCCCTAGATTTTATTTCTGTTTTCATTTCTCTGCAGAGTCTAATCTGATCTGTTTGTCCCCTAGATTTTATTTCTGTTTTCATTTCTCTGCAGAGTCTAATCTGATCTGTTTGTCCCCTAGATTTAATTTTCCCGATGTTTACTGAGTCAAATTTGATCAATTATTCTCCCATATTTCATTTCACCTTTGATTTCTTTACGGAGTCAAATTTGATGAGTTTGTCCCCATGATTTTATTTCTCTCATCGGACTGATTTGACTAGCGAATTTCCCTCTTGAGTCAATCACAGGTCCCTAGTGTTTCAATTTTGGAAGCGATTGTCTTGAGTTTGAGAAGGAACTTTTCCCCTTGTTTCCGTTATTTCCTAATGTCTTCTGTACGCCTCAAGCTGCACCAAGCCGAACACAACTACTTAATCCACAGATACTTCAGCCCTATGGCTAAGGGCAATGTGTTTCCAGATTATATTCATGCTGTCATATTTAGCACTGGAGGAACATATAGGTGAAATACCCTTGAGCATGGCGTTAAGCACCAATCAATCAATCAATCAACCAAAGGATACTTCAAGGCTAATAGTTATGTTTTAAGCACATTCTTTAACTCCACTTTATATGACCTTGAAATGTTACGCATGCTGCCAAGCTTTCCTGTCCACTCTACACATTAGCTGTTCACACACAAGAGTCATATTCACACTAATGTCTCTAAAGAACAGGGTATATATATATAACCCATCATTGAAGGTAAGAATTATATTGTGTGATACAGTATTTTCTGTTTTTGTTCTCTGTAATATATGGTGTGTCTTATGGCTCTGTGCCCAGTGAATTAGCCCCTTTATTGTCTCCAGCATATATATGTTATCTCCGGTGGTATTTAATAGTGCTGGAGTCTGGCAATCCTTCTGTTCAGTGTTGGGTTAATTCATTCAAACTCCCCACACAGCCCTCAATATTCCATAAATCTTCATTATACCAGTCCATAGAACATCAGAATGGCTGGTCTAAATGACCCCCTCTAGTGCTATATTCTGGGTGAATTATGTAAAACACAGGCCCTCTCTATCCATCATTGCTGGGTCTATAATCACTGAATAGTAAATCAGGACACCTCTTAAGTGTATAGATTCCAACAGAGAACATATTGATTCCAACTCTTATACAGAGTTGTCCCCCTTACACTGTCATAGGACCAATGTTAGAATAGTCATTTTATTGTTTATCAAGGTTATGTCTTTGTCAGTGATTGCCTCTGTCATGTGGGCAAACATTGGTTGTTCAGATATAATTAAAACTGCTTAAAGTACACTCCTGAAAGTTAAATTAACCTTTTTAGACTTGATTTACCCAGACGAGCAATGTTGTAGTGGACATTGTTAGAAAATATACAGAATATATGTGATTAGTAATGTTCAGTATTGTTTAAGCTTTGGACAACTTTGTCAATCTGGTTGCTTTGTGTAGTCTCTTGGAAGGGTACAAGGCTGACATTCCACAAAGGGATTCATCTGCCATTTGTCTTTTGCTTTGTCATTTAGGAATTTTTTCCTTCCTGTAACTGATGTGAGAGGTAAATTCTTTTTATTTTACACAAGTAGTGTAATTCCGAACACAGAAAACTTCATATTTGCTCATGTTCAGAATTACACTACTAGTGTATTACACTAGACTAAAAATTCAGTGGAAATACTGGTTTCCGTTTTATGTTGCCTTACTGTATATTATATGCAGCTGTATGACTGTCTATTTCTCTCCACAGGTTCTGAGGGGTAGAAGGTGTTATTGCTAATGCCTCAGTCACATTTGCTCTACAGCTAGGTTACGGCGGCCATAGGGCCCCGAAATCGAGAGATACCTGCGGCGGCCGCAGAAGATCTGCGATGGCCTCATGTTCACTCTAGGGCGTATCTCTATCTTTTACAGGCCGTAGGGGTCGTCTTGGGATTATAGCACGGAGTAATAACGTTTTTTTCATTTCTAGGTTCGCCGTAGCAATTAGACACGCCGTAGCCATGCCATAGAGCGGTTCCACAGCGACCATACGTCAGGATGTCTGACGTATGGTGGCCTTGCGTTTGCCGTGCGGCCGCCCTAGTGTCTTAAGAAATTCAATTGACTTTTGCAAACCCCCTCAAAATTTGGGGGCCGTAGAAATTCCACGGGCAGCCTTAAGGGGGCCATACGGTGCCGGTAAGGCCCACGCATGGCTCCCGCACGCCATCTGTACGGCCCTCCTGGCAGTCTGCGCCGTGCTTGGAGCAGGTATATATACCAGTTTTTTTTTGTCATGTGTATATTATCATTAATATCTGTCATATAGAATGTAGACACAGTTATATACAGATGGCGCTGGTTGTTCCTCAAAGGCTGAGGCAGCTGGCGCGGGTGCATTGAGAGCGGTCGCCGTATGGTTCCGCTGCGGTATTGGTATTTGTCAAAAACCTACAGCCACTGCAGGGACGCCCTAAGGCGACCATGCCCCATTACTTCAAAGGCGGTACGGCAGCCGCAGGTTTTCTGTCTCCACAAATTCAAAATACGCTGTGCGGCTACCCTAACATATATGACTGCTACAGTATGTGACCGTGGGAATGCTGTGACGGCCCTATAGTTGCTATTGGCCGTAGATATTTTAAACCCCATGGCCGCCGCGGCCAATGTGACTGAGGCATAACAGTACCTCGGTTCAGTCAGACATGTAGCTGTATGATTGTCTATTTCTCTCCACAGGTTCTGAGGGACAGAAGGTGTTATTGCTAACAGTACATCGGTTCAGTCAGACATGTAGCTGTATGATTGTCTATTTCTCTCCACAGGTTCCGAGGGACAGAAGGTGTTATTGCTAACAGTACCTCGGTTCAGTCAGACAAGTAGCTGTATATTGGTGAACCTGAGAACATTGGATTGTCAACCACTCCAGTTCGGCAGTCATTTTGAGGGAGAGGAAGAAGTCAGTCCCCAGCCAGAAAAGTGAAAGGGGATTGTGATTCTGGGAGATCTCAGGAACTAACTAAAGGTTGCCAAGGAGATAATTGTGTTTGGGAGTAGACATGTCATTCACAGGCTATTTCACTGTAGTCTGGATGTACCCAGTTACAATTGCTGGCCCCATGGGAGGCTGCTAACCCCATAGCATTTTCAGCCAGATATCCACTGAGCAGGAAGTTGTCAATTGAAAATCTCCAGCTGTCCAATCATCAATATACATATACTTTCTTTCTGTTCAGAAGCTCATTCAAAATAAAATTAGTTTTCCCATTTTACTTCATCGTTGTTTAATTTGTTATCCTTATTTTGTCAAAGTTGTATTTTTAGGATAAATGTTTATTACATACAAGCATTGAAGAATTTGAATGACCATTCACTTTTAGTAATTTTAGGGTAAAATTCTGTTTACCCAGGCAACCCTTCCAAAACAGTTTCACTAATGGATTGGACTCCTCTTTTTTAAATCAGATGCTCAAGTGAAAACTGTAAAGATAACCTAATATGGTTGGACTGAGAAAAGTCTTAAATGACTGTTATGCAGCAAATGAACATACTTCTGAGGTCGTGTAGCATTTGATCATATTAAAGGCCTTCATGGATTGCTGGTAAAAAGGCCAAACAGTCCTGTCCCCTCCCTGCTTTCTCATTAAACTTGAGAAGAATGCCACTTCCACAGATTGGTTCTGGTAATTGATCAGCCCTTTCTACCATTGGACATTCTAAACCATATCTCATTGAACAGAAATCACTATATATATCTTTTGATAGTGTACAAGGCGAAGATTTGTGCTCCCAGTCGAAGTGTCAGGTTGATCTGACCTGTTTTTATAAGTTATGAAACCATGTTGTCATTTGTAGACTGAAATATTATATTTATGATACATGCTTTATTTGATTTCTATACGTTTATAAATATGCAGCCTTTATTTGGATAATAATTCGTACGTTCTACCTTGCGCCCTCTGTAGCTCAGTCGGTTAGATCGCTGGCCTTTCTAGCCAGAATCCGGGTGGAGGCAAACCAATTTATTTTCTCTACATTTATTTATAAATAAATATATATGCATATGTTATTACTCTTTACAAAAATATGTAGTTTTGTACAAATGTAGAGAAAGAAAATTTTGCTTGCCTACACTGGGATTCGAACTCGGGTCTTTGGCTAGCAGGGCCATATATATGTATATACATCCTGAGGTAAGTATTGGAGTATACGCAATATATACCACATTCGGAGATTCATAAATTATACAGCAAATATAAACACCTTTCTATTAGTTGAGAATGGAATTGTACATCATATCAGTTACACATGGATTACAGGACTTTTAGACCTTTTCAAGTCTTATAAGAAATCTGTAAACACAGCTCACCGTGAGTTCATTAAATGATGGGACTCTGTTAAAGGACAAGACCAACGATTTTCGACCAGATTTCAATATTTTCCTTTTCGGCGTCTTGTGTCTGCTGGAAATAAACGTATCCTATAGGACATCAAGTGCATTTCACAGCTATATTCAAGATGACCAGTCATTACATACGATTATGTTAATGAAATTAATCAATGGACTGTTTTGTACAGATGACTTGCCAATAAGTGCCACAAGTGTGAACCATATGCTAAGGTGGAAACAAGGATTTTTCAACATTTGGTGGACATGCTTTAAACTTCCTTAACAAAACATTATCTCTAATACATAGTTTTCGCTTCTGTTTATTATCATTATCGTTCACAATTGATAATATGTCCTAAATATGTATAGTTCGCAACAAACTTCAAAAGAATACCGTTTAGTCTGATGTTTGCAGGTACCAGAACTAACGACTTGTTCGATTTAGGCCTAATAGACATACACACTGTTTTTAGTATTACAAACTATATCATTCAGCTTGGCAAAAGATTCACACGTATTTTAACTTTCGTTTTTATCCATCTAGCTGAAGGACATCAAACACATGTCGTCTGCATTATATAAGCTGAGTCACAAACGTACCAGCAATATTACAACCCACTCCTATATCAGACAACTGTACATCAAGATCGTGAAGATATACTGCAAACCAGATAGGGGTCCTATACATGCGCTGAAAGGAATTATTGGAGTAGGCGGTACCCCAGTTAACTGAAATGTGCTGAACGTTTAGCAGAACAAATTAACCGACCAACGTACATTGGCATTTTCCGTCCTATAAATTTCTTTAACAGTTGTTTACTCGATCGAAAGCATTAGAAGCGTCCATAAAACATAGATACACTGCCGTTTGTACAATACAAGTTAACAAGTTCGTTTAATACATATCTAAATTGATCTGTTGAGTGCCCAGCCTTGAAGCCAAATTGAAATTCTGTTTTATATAAATGTTTATCACATAATAAAAGTATCACCCGTTCAACGATTTTAGAAACTACATTGGCTACTGCTATTTATCTGCAATTATTGGTCGAAGTGATTTTAGAATTTACTATTTAAACGTAGGATATTTGTATCGTGCGACATATTGTGGTCGTACCAGCTGGTATACCCCAAATCACAAAAAACATCGTTTTATGAAATAACTATTAATTGATCCATCTCGTTTATGCAATTTTTTAAAAACCTATCATGCAACAATTGCAGTGAATAGCATATGTATTGAAGAATTCACTGTACATATTAGCCTCTCCGCATCCACAGCAGGCCTACTATACACTCTGGGTAAAATAATCAGTGCGGTGTAAAACTGAAATCAAAGGATCATTCATCTATAATTTGTTCCAATTTTTAAGATTTCCATGTCAAATTCTAAAACCCTCTTAGTTTATAATTCAGCCGTAATGAGATTATAACATCTGATTATTATATGGAAAGACTAGAACCCCGGGCTAAAGTCAACGAATATCACATTCGTTAGCGGTGATGGTGTGGGATTCATGTAACTGTTCCTGTATTTATAAGATCCGTTCTAATAAAGTTACCCACATCTTTGGAGTGCCGTATAATATATTTATTTTATGAACGTAGAGAAGTTTGCGTTTCCTGACAACCAAGTAACTGTCTTGTCGATTTACCCCTTTGAGATATATCGGTAGTTGGTCAAGACTTGATGGGAGTACCTTGTCTGGACGACATCGAATCATCGACTATTACAGAAAGTTTGTATATAAATTGATTACTTCAACATATTTATTCATTCTGTTGATATAACTTGTCTCCATGACGCTATAAATGGAATCTTTCGAGACCTCATTAAGTTTTGCAGTCGCGTTCGTTGTTAAGAAACATACTCGACGATGGTCCTTAGGCGTGTCTTCAATCTAGCACATACAACTGTTTCTGTGTCTGTTCATTATATAAGTCGGAAGTATCCTAGTGACGGATTCTTTGTTAAATTTGTAACCTGTTTCTGTGTCTGTTAATTATGTAAGTAAGAAGCATCCTAGTGACGGATTCTTTGTTAAATTTGTAACCTGTTTCTGTGTCTGTAAATTATGTAAGTAAGAAGCATCGTAGTGACGGATTGTTTATTGAATTTGTAACCTGTTTCTGTGTCTGTTCATTATGCAAGTAGGAAGCATCCTGGTGACGGATTCTTTGTTAAATTTGTAATGTTTTTGTAAAAGTGAACTGCTTTTATGTCTCTCACGATGACTACATAGATAGACCACAATATAGAATGTCAATTAGGATGACTCCAGTATTCGGGGTAACTTTTATTTTGTTTTATGCAAAGTCGATCTGTGGTCGTATTTCAAAACGCCCCAATTCACTGTGGTGTGAACTTTTCTTGAACTAGTTTGAATAAGGTTAGGATATAGAAGGTCTGTTTTGCACTTGGCAAGGATATTCAAGGAGAAATAATCAAGACGGAATAATGTTGTTGAAAGGTTGAGAGTTATAACTGGATAAGAAGTTACAGGGGACCAAAGGTATAGATAATACACCCAATGATAACCTTTGGGAACGGCCACCCAGACTCATGTCTAAAACCCTCTGACTCTCAGTAGATTTCAACTGATAAATACAATGCAGAAAGCTGGCACCATTCCCAAGAAGTGAATTTAAAAGTTTTAAATGTATTGCTTGCTTGCAAATCCGTCTGTAAACACGGATGTTATTTGGCGGGATTTGGTTTTGCCATTGTAGACTGTTGTCTGAGTGCTCGGGACAAACACAACCAGCATCTAAGTGCCGTTCAAAAAGACGTGGTAATGGCGGTAACTGAATAGCTAAGGCCATTAATTTGTTTCTTTCAGAGTAACTTAAAACTAAATCAATACCAGAGAACAGCTAAAAGGAATCTGCTGAGACCTTGTCTAATTTCCATACATTACCAGCTATACATGGAAACGCTTTACAAAAATAGATAGGCCTACTTACGACTTTTTGGACCAAGAGCTGCGTCGCTATTCCTTACTTGGGGGTGGGGTTGACGCTAGTCATAAAATGCTAAGGCTTTTCTAATTCCAGGATGAAGTTTGACACGGTGGTTACTTGCGCATCTTGAGAAACTTCATTTTATAAGCGAGTCGACATGTCGTTATACCAGGCACAGTTCCTGGCCCATAATACCTTCCTACTTATTCTTAAAGCAAATGTCCCCTTCCTGTTAATGGAGTACAATTTCGGCTCAACCTGCAACTGTTATTATTATTCCGCATATAACGGATCTTATTTGTCAAAAACCCGTCTCTACTTTACCGTTTTGATCTCATTTTTTCTGGTCCTTGGACTAATTGTATGATACACATTCAACATTTTGATATCACTGTTGGTACATTTTTGTCGATACATCAAATTATTGTAAAATAGTAAAGTTCAGAGCCAGGGAATTTATAAAAGTACTTTTCAAGCGCCGGTTGTACGAACATGTCTGATATTTTTCCGGACTTGCACGAGTCTTCAGTTGGTATTGTTTAGTATCTCAATATTCTGTTGCGTTTGATTGCACTAAAGCGTATGTGAATGTGAACTAGCCTAACCTACCGGACATGGACTGTACACCGCCGACTGTCTTAACCTACCGGACATGGTTTGCACACCGCCGACCATCTTAACCTAACGGACATGGATTGTACACCGCCGACCATCTCATCCTACTGGACATGGACTGTACACCGCCGACCGTCTTAACCTACCGGACATGGTTTGTACACCGCCGACCATCTTAACCTACCGGACATGTATTTAAACCGCTGACCATCCCATCCTACTGGACACGGATTGTACACCGCCGACCGACTCAGCCTACCGGACATGGATGTACACCGCCGACCATCTTAACCTACCGGACATGTATTTACACCACTGACCATCTCATCCTACTGGACACGGATTGTACACCGCCGACTGACTCAGCCTACCGGACATGGATGTACACCGCCGGCCGTCTCAACCTACCGGATATGGATTGTACACCGCAGAAACGCCTCAACCTACCGGACATGGATTATACACCGCCGACCGTCTCAGCCTACCGGACATGGATGTACACCGCCGACCGTTTCAACCTACTGGGCATGGATAGTACAATGAAGACCGCCTCAACCTACGGGATATAGATTGTACACCGCCGACCGTCTCAACCTACCGGTCATGGATTGTACACCTCTGACCGTGTCAACTTACCGAAACCCCCGTTAACGTCAAACTACTTTCTACGCATATGATCAGGGTTATCATATTGTTTTGACCTTTGGTACCTAGCATCCGCTCCAGACTGAGATGTAGGCCTGTCCACAGTTGATTTCACAAATTCTATATGTATAGACAGACGGACACTGACGTTTTATAATAACAACCAATTTGATTCGAAAATTAAAAAAACAGAGTTGTCTCGTCGTTCCCTATTGGTAATTTTTTGTCCATCAATAATTTAATAGAAATAACCAGCAGTTGATTTGGTTTTTTTTTTTTGATTTCCAAATCCAACACTTCCACGAGGGAACAATATTAGATGTTGACTTTGTGAAGACACTAAAAGACTGTAGTGCACAGTGACCGCACACATATATCAAATCTGGTGGCCAGGTGTCATAGTAACCCGAGGAAAAGTTTGGAAATATAAGCGTCTGTCCGCGCAACATGATATCCAGCAGAAATTTAGTGGAAACATTCGCTTACAACTGCTGTAAAGGCATGTTCAAAGTCGTTTCGTTGAGCCATCTTTGTAGAGTAGGCCTACATTAGTTCTTTGTGTGCTAACATCACTTGCACGTGACTACATTATATACCTTCAAAAAAACCACAAACGTTATAATGAACTTTTTAAATTGACAAAATTTCGGTTGGCCTATGTATCAGGGACTATGCACAATACATTGAGTTGGTCTTTCTAATCGTGAACTGACGAAATACCCAATCCATGGATCAGAACTACTGTCCAGTCTCTATTGTAGGCCAACGGTTGTGCCAATTGAACACCACTATGAATCGGCTGGTTTTAAAGGTTTTTTTTAAAACAGCTGTTATTAGAGCATTATCCTCCATTGTACAGATTGTTAAAACAATTGTACATTGTCATGGATGAGATCGATGTTAACTTACAGACATACTAATCTAGGTTCTAAAACGACATTTAGGATCTGATCTCTCTTATTTTCTATGCTTTCAACTTGTAAGTTTCTCCACACAACGTTTTGGTGAATATTGTTATCCGTTTAATAGCGGTGGAAGGGTCTACACCAATTGTAATCAAGCCAGACAAAAGCCCATTCACTGATGGCGGTGTTACTGGTAGAGAAAACCTAGTATCGGTCACCAGTGTCTACAGTACTGCTGACTGCAACAATTGCGTTGGAGGGGGATGCAGGTAAAGGTCTTCTGTGACGCTTTGATAAAACCCTGACTGTGTTTGAAAGGCTGTACAATCCCACTCACTTCCGGCACACCGAGATTGTTGACGTCTGTGAGACAGTGTATGGCTTTACGGGACAAAGTGTCATTAAATTTTCATCAGAGATCATTAACTGTATACCGTTAAGTGTGACCGAAGAAACAGAAATTCATCATGTGTAAAGTTTGATCAAACCAAACAAATGTTCATTAACTGTATGTCTTATAGTATGATCAAATCAAACAAATGTACATTAACTGTATGTCTTATAGTAAGATTAAACCAAACAAAAGTTCATTAACTGTATGTCTTATAGTATGATCAAACCAAACAAATGTCCATTAACTGTATGTCTTATAGTATGATCAAACCAAACAAAAGTTCATTAACTGTATGTCTTATAGTATGATCAAACCA
>JAVFBZ010038737.1:0-10728 GCA_032466195.1 Katharina tunicata
TCTGATTTGTTAATATCTTAGACTGTCAGAGGCTCTACAACAGTAATAATGATATTTTTTATCTCATACTGACAATGGGAGCCTCCTGTGCCCTGGTGCTCTCTCTGCTAAGGGAGGGTGGTTGGTGAGAGCTTTCTGTGCCCTGGTGCTCTCTGAGCTAAGGGAGGGTGATTGGTTGGGAGCCTCCTGTGCCCTGGTGCTCTCTGAGCTAAGGGACACAGGATGTTGATTTGTTGTGGTGTCTTCATTTGTTAATGTTTTGTCCTGTCTTGAATGTTACAAGCGTCGTTTATAAGCTATCATACAAATGAAATAATCTTGAGTATGGTATAAAACCACAATCACATACGGTCAATCTCTAATAAAAGTTTGTAAAATTCTGCAAAATTTAACATTGCCAAAGCTGATGCGCAGGACATGTATTGATACTCTATTCTAAACTTATCAACCCCTAGCTATATGATTATTCATCTATATAACATTGAATATTGTGTTAAGAAATTTGGTTGCAGCGTTGTCTAGGGGGTTGAGTTTTGTACTGATGATCTTCATTCCTAGCAACCCGAATAAATCAATCTCCTGCGACCTTAGGTTATGTAGCAAATTTTCATGTGGCGGCTAATATCGAGGGGTGGTATTTACATGGTTTCTTGTTTTCCAACACACCCCGTAAACGCTAAGTTGTGTTATAAGACGAATGAAATACCTTCGATACAACATTAAACACCAATCAAATAAATAAATCATTAATAAACTAGTGTCCAGTGATAAATAAAACATTCTATCATCTAAATTTTTTTATTTTTTTTTTTCAGAATAATGGCGACTTATTTCAAGCTTGTCTAAATCAGATCAATGAAGATCAGCAGGCGGCGTTATCCAATGCTATAATGATCAACGAATAATAACAACAGCTCGGCAGAACCCTGAGTAATGACGCTTAACTAGAAGCATATCAATGAATTAACTTTGACTACATTAGTATCGCAGATGGATGTGATCAACTTTTTATGGACTCCAAATGGAATGTTTTGAAGGTCGACATGAATTGTTCAAGAACTTTCCACGATCGGCTTACAGACAAATTTTCTCATCATCCAAAATACTCTACCTGCTCGTAGAACAAGAACTTTAAGCGGGGACATAAAGCTTTCCTTCTTTCCCTCTTATTTTTTTTTTGTTGTTTTTTTTTTGTTCAGAAAACTCAAAAGGTACAAAAACCTGTTATTGGGCAAATATCCTAGATAGGAATAGGATAGAGATTGGCATAAGTGGAAATTCCTGTAGCCCAGTGCTTTCCACTCTTAATGCATAGTGAAATCATCTTCCGTTTGGTATACGATTTAAAAAAAAAAACGAACAAAAAACACTGCTGTTAGTCTGTATCTCCTGAATATGATGATGCTTCTAGAACAGGAAGATTAAAAACAAATAAATTTACAGAATAAAAACGGTCTAGAAAAACAGTATCTTCGTCAATAAGAAAGACAGAAGAAAGAATGTTCTATGTTAAATGTGAAGAGTTACCGAATTTATCTTACCAAAATCTTACCGAAAAAAAGTACATTTGTGAATAGGAATTATGAAAATCCAGTTGATAGAACTGAGGAACTGAAAGAGTTAACTAGTTGAACTTCATAAAAAATAATACTTTAAGTTCAGTAGTCCAAGTAACTACTTATCAACCAGCAAAGGGATAGTCCTAGAGAAGTATGGCCAATAACATTGAACTTAACCGAGATGGTTATTTTGAGCATGAACTACATAAAAGTAATCTGTCGTGTGTTGTGAGATTGAATGGGGAGTCCACTGCGAACTCAAGAAAATACAAACCTGGCACGGTTCAGCTAATACCGTAGGGTCACATGATATTCAAGTCTGTGCGGGAGGTAGACATGGATAGGTATTTATATCACCAGAGCTGTACAGCTTTGAATTCATTGGCCTTAAGTTCAGGAAAGAGAACTCTGAATGTTTCTGGAATAATGATTTTATTTTTACAGAATGAGAAGATATATGAAATACATCTTTCAATATAGGAATTCTGCAAACATGTATGCCAGCAAAACTACTGGAAAGCAAGTTAACAGTCTTGGGATCATGTCATTGTGGAATAGTATATATGGATTTTCTTTGGTGACAAAAAGACAAAAACAATTCAACACATTGGATGGAAATGACTTCTGGATATACTTCTGAAGATTTTTTGGCAAATAATGAACAGCAATTTGTATTTTTGGAGTTCAGAGTATGGTTATTTCAAACAGGTTAAAAGTGATTAAGATTGACATTCCTTTGTAATGGAGTAGTGGAAATGGCAAGGAAGTGACAAATTTAATAGTTGTCTCCCCTTGAGATAATTGTTCTAGAGGGCTAAATAAGCGATAATTTCCCATGGATTGTTTTCGAGCTTAAATACTGCCATACTACTGGAGAAACATCTTTCCTACAGAGCTAACACAATTGACTTCACGTTTTTTTATTTTCTTGTTGGAATACGGTGCTGCCTTTAAGTGAAAGACCCTTGGACAAGCCATTAACACCACAGATTGTTTCACAGGTTAAGGCTTGTCATGATTGTTATCTCACCTTAATAGTTTTTGCGAATAGTAGAAGGGCTTGCTTGTGAAGACTCCTTAAATTCACACAAGGTGCAATCTTACTGTATGGTCCCATTGCGGACTTCCGAACATTAGATGGACAAAAAGTCCTGACACATATCTTAATCTGACTTAATCAAGTACTGTCAATAGCTGGACCATGTACTGTCTCCCATAAATCAGAGGTCATATGATCGTTGGGTGCAGGTTTTCTGATAGCATGTGGGTAATCTACCAATGTAACTAGACACAATACACCGGTAAAGCTAAGTCGAAAACGGCTCTATATGTCTATCTTCCAAGTTTGTGTATAGGTTTCTTTAGTCCTAATTTTACAATTATTTTTATTAGACGAGTTCATGTTTCAAGGCTGAGATTATTTCTGTTAAAATTTTAATTTGGGGGGTATAAGACCCATCCCTTAGTTTATTAGCGTTTCTGTGCACATAAATATGTATTTCAGTTTAGCAGATCGCAATAGTTTAGTTTGTTATTGTATGGCTTTTTTAAAAGTTTTAATAACTATCTGATTGAAGTCCATTTTAGGTATGATGTACATTTATATAAAGTCGTGTAAGTTTCGTTTTTATTTTTATTTTTTCTGTTAAAATTATGGTATCAAATTTAGTTTTAATTTTATTTTGTATATAATATACCTAAGGTTTGAGGCTACCATCACAAAATTCTTGTACAAAATAAAATATACAACCAATTTAGTTGTAGATTTTCAGATGACTTCATTTTCTCGAAACCAATTGTTGTCGTTGAACTAGTACATACAAATGACGTTATTATAAGAAATGAATTTATTTATAAAAGTAAAAAGTTTAGAAAAATGGAAGTTTTTCTGTTTATGGCATGTATTCTCACAAGACATTGTAAGTTGAATTACTGACCTTAATTGAGCTATTTAAGAATAAATATTGACTTTGCGGATTTTCCACCTATTGTTTTTTTATATTGTATATATTTGTAGTATTTAAACGCAGAAAAAAAGGTATAAACTTGAAGTGAGCGGTTTCGGCGGGAGCTACCTGAGTCCTGGTACGTATCACGTGCTCTCTGATCTAAGGAGTATCAGAAAGCCAATTTGATGTGGTGTCCTTTTATGTACCCTGGGGCTGCTCCGTGGTTGAGCGTTGGACTACGGAGCTCCTTTCACTGTAACCGGATTAGGTTCGATCCCCCTGTGGACCTTAGGTATGTAAGGGAAGTTTTCCAGTGGATGTAGAGTTTGCGGGGTTGATTTTACGAGATTTTTTCCCGGTTTTCCACCATACACTGGCAACGCAAATTAATAATTAAGAGTGTGACGTAAAACACACACAAAAAAAAACAAACAATTTATGTATCCGGTTTAGGTCCAGTGTTTTCTTGTTAGCACTGTTGTTGTGGGTGGTTTATTTCAATCATTGACCGGCACTCTGTCACTTGAGTAAAAACATGGAGTTATATCTATATTTTCATAAATGTAGAGTATTTCGTTTGTCTCGACCGGGATTCGAACAGTGGTCTCTGGCTAGCGGGACAAGTGCTCGAACGGACTGAGCTACATGATTTGTGCCTCTCTCACAATTCTCCGCAGTAGAGTGACTAGGGATTGGCTGATGTTGAGAAGACAGAGTTGAAATGTTTGAAGATTGCAGATAATTTTTTATTTGTGGCAATAAACATTGTGAAATATGACAAAAGTTCATTTGTAGCTTTAAAAAAAAATAGAAGGATTTTGACTGTTTTGAAAATCCAGCCCATTCCTCTCTGTTTTCATGGAGATTTTAGACACAACCCCATTCGATTGAGCTGAAGCTCAAAAAGTAATCTGACATGCTATATTTATTTTGTACCATTTCTTAAGCTCAAATGCCCCTCATGGTTCAAAATTCGTATTGTACAAATGCACGTAAAATTTGACTTGTGCATGAACCTGGCTGTTGAGTTATCAGTCATTGTTCAATATCAGCCTTGGTAACCTTGTTACCGTAAAAACAAAAGGACATGTTCGCTCTTTTCGTTACGGAAGTGATTAAATCTCACAAATGTTTTAGTCAAATACATGGTTATCGGACAGGTATTGTAGCATACCAGAATCCGGCATTCTAGTTCAACTTCGCCTATCTCAGGCGTCGTCCGTGACCTCTGATTATCGGATTTACTGTAATGACAGGCCATTTTTTCGCCATACTTATATTGTATGTAGATAAACGGATCCTATAGGACATCGAGTGCATTCCGCGCCAATAAAAATCGTCATAAAGAGATATAAAATGAAGAAATTAAATGCAACAAGAGAATCACGTCACATGAAAGTTCAAATTTCTTCATAGGTCAATTAATCAGGTCAAGCTTCAGCATCCTCTATGACGTTCACAGCTACATTCAAAATGCAGTCACTATATACAATGCCTGTCACCGAAGTGAATCAATGGACCGTTTTATACAAAAGCGGAATCCGGCTAACGGCCTTTTCTAAGGGCCTTTGGTCACGCGATTGAGCTTTGGGGAGAAGTAATTATTTATGTCGCTATAATGGAAGTTTTGGTCGACTGCAATCTACAACCTGGCAGGAAAGGCAACATGCGGATGGTCATTACGCTCCTGCGCAGCGGCTATTGATAAAGAGAAAGATTCACAGCCTTTTACCTGGATACAAATTCGTTCGTTCTACCGTGAGCCTCTGTAGCTTAGTCGGTTAGAGCGTTGGTCCTGTTAGCCAAAGACCCGAGTTCGAATCCCGGTGGAGGCAAGCAAAATTTTCTTTCTCTACATTTATACAAAAATATATACATCTTATACTAAAGACCAGTAAGGCTGACTTTCCTGGGATGGCCACTAGAGGGCATTATTCCAGACTGTATCCTCATTGACATCTATTGGGTGACATTCTGCTCCCTGTTAAGTATTGGGTAGAAGTATTTCCTGTATCGAAGCCTGATGTCTCCCATAGTTGTTTCTAGTAGCATGGGGAGGGTGGGTGGGAAAAAACTCCCAAATAAATGTGATACAGTCCGAGTTCACTTCTCACATTGTCTCACATTTGGCTCCACTTGGGCTGTAATCGGAGTCCCATCTATCAACCATCTAATCGAAAAGAGGCCGGTCGCGTCACTTCACCGCCAGATGTCGCTGAGGTTATTAACGTGTCCTCATTGATGTTGGGTGACACATTCTGCTCCCTATTAACTATTGGGTATACATGTAGGTACAGGAGTATTTCTTGCATTACGCTTAAGTTGCGTGCTACAGCTTGGTAAGTCCTCCACAAACACTCCTCTTCCTCCCAATAGTACTCGCATCAAATATATATATATCCGTAATGTAGCTGCTCTGAAATACTGGGCTTGTTTACATAAACACTCAATCCAAGCAGTTACATTACCTTACACAATCAACAAGTAAGACAAAAGCTTTTGTTCCAAAACTTATTTTTTAAACAATCAGAACATCATTAATGAAGATATCAGACAACACTTTAACTTCAAAGTCAACACGTGGTAATTAATGACAATAAAACCATCCCGAAGAAGAGGCTTATAAAGTTATTTACTTGCAAGTTGCATGATATCAAAATTCGCCTGAGCATTGTACAGGGACTCTACTGAAGTTGTTTGATCAGCAGAAAAGTGAAGTAACTAGTGAAGTAACTAGACAAACAAAGAGACATGTAACCTTAAACCCCGACTCAAAGTCATTTATTCCAACCCATGTCACTTCAAATGTTCCTTCTCCACCAAGCAATGACAACCAAGTTATTCACTCAGTCGTTAAAAAAATCTTAGAAAGCCTCCACCGGAAATTTCCAAGTTCAGCGGGGATCCACTTCAATATAGAAAATTTATGAGACAATTGCAAGTACAAATTGTTGCTAATTCGGAATCAACGAACGAGCTAATGATACACTTGGAGCAGCTAACTACTGGTGAAGCTAACAGAATTGTGAATGGTTATAGCTATTTGGAATCTGAACAAGGTTGTTGTGCAGCTAAATCAGAGTTAGAGTATAGATATGGTGACCCAGAAGTCATTGCCAACGCTTGACAATCCAAAGGCCCTTGATGACTATTCCATATTTATAGCTGAATGTGAAAACGCTGTCAACAGTATCCATGCTATGAAAATATTGGACTTATCCGAAAACCTAAAGACCATGGTAGCTAAATTACCATTCTTTCTACATGATCGATGGCGTAGTATTGTACAACAGGTCAAGAGAGGTGGTAAAATTGTACAATTTTCACATCTTGTAAGGTTTGTTAAAGACGAAGCTGTTAAAGCCAACGATCCTGTGTATGGGAGGAGCGCCATGTGGATGGATCCAAAACCGTATCACAAACAACACAGAACCACAAGGTCACAGTCGAGCGCCAAAGGAAGTTATTTTGTTAAAGATGATATCAGCGCAAAAGTTTCGAAAACCGGTATACAAACTAATACAGACACCAACCAAAGAAACCTACGGCCTTTTCTTCACCGTGTATGTTCTGCAACAGCGACAAACATTCTCTAGAGCAATAGGACGTCATCAGTAAACAACGACTGGAAGAGGCTACCGCCTTTCTAAAGACAAATAGACTATGTTATGGGTGCCTTAGATACGGCCATTACAAGAAGGACTGCTACAAGAGAGTAACCTGCAAGTCCGGCAAAAAACAGCATCCAACAATCTGCCACAGAGATGGATTTAAACCAAGAGAACAATCTGGTACTAACCAATCATCTGAATCCTCTATCGGTGTCAACAGCACGGGTGCCGACAGTTTGAACTAATGAAATGGTTGAATTACCTAAGGCATACACCAAAGATAAACTCCCAGTTACAACCAATCTAATGCCAACAAAAGACGACATATTACAGTGGCCTCATCTCAAAGATGTGTCTATACCGGAAGTTAAATCTGGTGTTGGGCTGTTAATCGGTAATAATGTGCCAGATGTGTATGCTCCCTTGGATATCAGGACAGGTCCAGCTGGTAGTCCACATTCTGTAAAAAGTAGAATAGGATGGATATTATGGAATGTTGTCAGGCCAAATAAAAAAGATCCTACAGAAAACAGTCGGAATGGATACTTTGTCAACAGAGTTGAAATAACAGAAATAAAGGAAATCGACGAGCTTGACACTATGGTTCGGCACTCTATAAACCTTGACTTCCCTGAGAAAACATCCGACGATAAAAAGAAACATTCACAACATGATAAACTTTTCCTTCAGAAAGTGAACAGTTCAATGATTTTGCAAAATGGACATTACCACATAGATTTTCCTTTTTTAGATGAGAGTACACTTCTTCCAAACAAAATGAATCAGGCCGTACAACGTTCAGCTTCTTTGGAAAGAAAACTTAGGGAAAGTGACCAATTAAAGTCAGACTATACAACGTTCATGACAGCACTTTTAGATAACGGACATGCAGACAAGGTTCCAGAAGGCGAAATACAGCGCCAAGACGGACGCGTATGGTACTTACCTCACCACAACGTAGTTCATCCGAGAAAGCCAGACAAGGTGCGTGTAGTTTTCGATTTCGCAGCAGCATTTCAAGGGATATCGCTCAACAATGACCAGACTTAACCAACTACCTGATAGGAGTGCTCTTGCGTTTCCGGCTTGGTCAAGGGGCGATAATGGCAGATGTAGAAGCCATGTTTCACCAAGTGTATGTCACAAAGAAGCACACAGACTGTTTAAGATATTTATGGTGGCCCAACGGTGACATCAATCAAAGCTCTTCCACTTTCCGTATGATGGTTCATTTATTCGGGGCAACGTCATCGCCAAGCTGCGCCAAGGCCGCCCTCAAGCAAACTGCGCTAGACAACAAAGATAGTTTTGAGCAAAGTGTTATAGATATCGTCCAAAACAATTTCTATGTTGATGACTGCCTAGTATCCGTAGATAATGAGTTCGAGGCGATACAACTTGTCAAGGAAGTTACTAACCTATGTGGCCTGGGCGGATTCCATCTGACTAAATGGACAAGTTGTAGCCCTAAAGCTCTGCAATCAATTCCAGTAGATGAGCGCTCAAAGACTTAAAAACTGTTTATCTCGATCATCAAGACCTACCAATGGAACGTGCACTGGGAGTGATCTGGATAATGGATTCAGATTGTCGTGGATTTAACATTACGCAGAAAGACTATTCGCCGACTCGAAGAGGGACCCTGTCCGCTATTAGCACCGTGTACGACCCTCTAGGCATTGCTTCACCCGTTGTCCTTGTGGCTAGAATCTTGCTTCAGCAGTTGTGCGCATAAGGAATTGACTGACTACACCTATTGCAGATACTGAACAAAGAAAATGAAACCAATTGTTAGATGATATTCCTAAGTTAGAACAGTTGCAGTTACAAAGTTACAAGCCGAAAGATTTTGGTACTGTTTAGTCACGTGAACTCCATTGTTTCTCGGACGCCAGTGATAAGGGATACGGTGTTTCCTGCTATCTACGCCAAATAAACGAAACCGGGAAAAGTTTGTTGTTCGCTGCTCCTAGCAAAATCTAGAGTTGCGCCATTAAAAAAGGTAACAATTCCAAGAATGGAATTAACAGCGGCAACTTTGTCAATTCGACTGAATCAATTGATCCAAAGGGAACTATGCCTAACAATCGATAGGTCGGTTTACTGGACTCACAACATGGCAGTTATCAACTATATAGCAAATGACTTTAACAGGTTTGAAAAATCCGTCGCTAATAGGCTAACAATCATTCGCGAATCTTCTTAAGACCAGTGGCATAATGTCACCAGCGGCTTGGACCCAGCGGACGCTGCTTCAAAAGGTCAACCAGTTCAACAGCTTATACTCAACAAAATCTGGATCCGCGGACCACAATTTCTGTACCAAGCCGACTCCGATTGCCCTAAGAGCAAAGACACCATCGACAACTACGCAGTAAGTGACGTCACTGCATCCCGTGGAAATGAGGAACCAAAGTGCATGGAAACGCTTATCAGTAGATTTTCAAGTTGGACAAAGTTAAAGCGTATAACAGCTAGGATTTTGAAACTGATAGACAATTTGAAACGTTAAAGAATTCAAAGTAATGAAATTAAATATATAATTTCAAGCACAGGAAATGATCCTTCCCAACAGCAAGGTACCATAGCCAACGAAATTAAAGAGCTACGAATGCGCCGACTTACGGAGAAAAATGTATACTCTCTACCAATAGTAACGACTGAACAGCTACAAAGGGCTGAGAGTGCTTTTCTACGCTGTGTTAGCTGTGAATATATTGATGCTTTAATATATTGATGCGTATTGATTCAATTGACTTCTCAGTCTATGCTAATTATGATATCAATATGCGGCGTAGAGAATGTATGAAATATGATTGAAAAGCAAAAAGCAGAAAGAACATTTTTCAACTGAAATAAATTCATTGATGAAACAAGACAGAAAGAGTTAGTCCATTATACAGGTTAGACCCATTTCTGAAGGACGGTTTACTTCGTGTAGGCGGACGCCTTACAAGAGCAGATATTCCCTACCAATCGGGTCATCCAATTTTACTACCAAAAACGTCGCCAGTTTCAGATCTACGTTTGGTCGAAACACACAGAACAACTGGGCACTTGGGACGTAACTCAATACTTGCGAAAGTGAGGGAAAACTATTGGATACTGGGCGTCGGTACATTGGTAAAACGAATTGTGTCACGTTGTGTACACTGTAGAAAGTATCAGTCCTCAAGATGTACTCAAAAGATGGCCGATCTACCGCCCGAGCGTTTACATGCCAATTCACCACCTTTCAGTAATGTGGGAATGGATTATTTTGGTCTGTTTTACATCGAAAGAGCGCGTAGCACAGGGAAACATTACGGGGTGATTTTTACGTGTCTTGTGACCAGGGCTGTTCACCTTGAAGTCGCTCATACGTTAGACACCGATTCATGCCTAAACGCCATTCGCCGATTCGTATCTAGACGAAGAGTACCAACAGTGATTATTTCTGATAATGGAACGAACCTTGTGGCAAGTGAAAAGGTTGTAAGAGAAGAAATCAAAAACCTAAACCAGATGAAAATAAGTAGCACTCTGACCAAAAAAAATATAAGATGGAAGTTCAATCCACCCAGCGCGTCTCACTTTGGGGGAGTTTGGGAACGTCTAATTAGGTCTGTA
>JAVFBZ010038748.1:0-10727 GCA_032466195.1 Katharina tunicata
CACCAAACTTAAACTTTTGCATTGTTTAGTTTTTATTTTATGTCGTTGCAAACATGTGGTATCGTTTCTTTTGGACAAGATTAAGAAGAGGAGCGGGCCGAGGATAGACCCTTGAGGAACATCGTTTTCCATAACTGATGGAGGAGAAATATGAGTTTCAATCTTCACAGCTTGAGTTCTACGAGACAAGTTACTCTCAAACCATATATTATCACTTTGACCAAATCCATAGTGTTTTAATTTTTCGAGAAGAATTTAATGATTGGCTGTGTCAAACACTTTGGAAAGGTCAATATAAGTTGCTATGCTGTAGTTTTTCTTTTCCTTTTCTTCAATAAAATAATTGTACAATAAACTGGCAGCATGAGTTGTTCTATGATTTGGTCGAAAAATGAACTGTTGATCTGAAATTATATTATTATCATCCAAGAATGTAGATATAAAATTTAAACATAATTTTTGCAGAATTTTGCTCAGACGAGATAAAATAGATATTGGGCGATAATTTTATGGTACTGAGGTTTGTCTAGATTTAAATAAAGGTGTCACTCTGGCTACTTTCAGGGAAGATGGAACATAACTAGAGCAAAATGATAAGTTAAATATGTGAGCTACGGGTTGAGAAATAACTGATGAAACTATTTTAAGATCAGCCATGCGTATACCGTCAATGCCAGGTGGTGAAGAGGATTTAAGAGTTTTTTTTAAATTTTCATTTCAACAGAAACAGTAGGAAACTGGAAAGCTTCATCTACAGCCAGACCATGATAGTCCGAGAAATGCTTATCACCTGGAGGTATTTGCTTATCAAGTTTAGATGCAATAGTAGAGAAACAGGAATTAAAATCTCCAGCCGTCTCAGCAGTTGATGAGTTGCAGTCTGGTACTGAATAATTTTTTACAGTGCGTCCTAAAAGTTGATTCAAACTTCCCATGTTGCTTCTATATCTTGTCTACTTTCGTTTAATTTACTTTCAAAGTGCGTTGGCCGGTCCCGGCTAGGCTATTTAATTTATTTCTATAAAGCCTATATTATTTCTTAGAAGTGGCGTCATTTGACTTTAAAGATTCTCTGTACAATCTGTTTTTACACTGATTTTACATCGCTGAAAATAGATTTTAGAACCCGATGCTTACACAATGCTTTCTTTTACAAAATGTCTCAAGAATTTCCTCGGTAAGGGGATTGTGAGTAGGACTTGGATCGAATTTACATCAACAGCGTTTATGTATGCCTGCTTATTAATGAAAGATTCATAAACTCAAAAATCAAATACGAAGAAAAATAACCAAAAATATGTTCATGTAGCTTACATACGTTTTCTAAAACGCTTAATAAAGCTTACTGTTTCTTACATACATGTATCTTACATTTTGCATTTTTATATATCACTCTGATTTTTGATGGGTCATCTCGCTGTATATTTGGTTACTTTACTGATTTAATCTAGTACGAGCTTATTGGGTTACGAAGACTATTCGGTTTATGGCCGATTATACGTAAATCTCTTGATTGGTTGACGGTTGGCGTTATCCGTATATGGATATAGAAGGCATACAATCCACAGCGACATTGTGTCTTGTAGAACAAAAATTCAAACTGTAAACAACATTTTGTGAGTTGTCATCTAGTTAAAGTAACATACGCACTCAAAAGTTCTGAATTTTGCACTATCATAGAATCTTATGAAAAATTTATATTTTTCTCAAGAAGAACAAGTTAGAGGCTTTTCAATAATTCCAACATCAAATTTGTAGGTTGAAGGAGAGTTTTATAATAACTAAAAAACTAAAAACTGAATTTTCTGTCAGAATATTATAAGTTGGATGTGTCAATTAGCTGTCATAACTGAGCCACCCTAAGATGTACTGACGCTACACCAAGTCAACCGTTAATTAACCCCGCCCCCATCCACTTGTCAAAATATTAACTCATTCCTTATGAGGTCATGATCATGAGACAACTGAACTAAACCTTGAAACCGTACATACATTAACGGGCAAAATGACATTCAACAGCCAAGAACTTATCTTTTCACGATTTAATAACAAAATAAAATATTTAGTTATCCATACCGTCAGACTTAAATTAATGTTGTTTCTGACCTTTATACTATATGAAATAATAAAAATAATCTACCTTGATTGAACCTAGCCGTTGTAGACATGAGCAATGACTGATTTATTGGAAGTAAAGTGTTCTACACCACTGGTTGATTTCAGATTTTCTTATTCTACATTACTGGTAGGAAGTTGTATGACTACACAACTGGTTGGTTTTGTTCTACACTATCTGTGGAATGAATTTTTACACTACTGGTTAATTTGTGCTACAATACTGGTAAATTCTACGCTACTGGTTGATTTATTTTGCGAGAGGCTACATGACTCTGAAAAGGGTCACCTTATTTTAAAAACACCATCCAGCTTTAAAATGGAACGTAAATCAAACAATACGACATATATAAAAAAAAAAACACACTTTGTCCACTTTGAAAATGTATAAACAGTTGAAACCTTCCGGTTTGGACTGAATCCATCATCGGAATGTAAGATTGAGACACGTTTGATTGCACATCTACTCTATAAATTATGCTAAAACTAATTTGACACGATAACGCTTAAATCAAAGCCTAATTGTTGATTAACACTGGTGCCAGCGTATTATTAACTCCACAATCCAGTTGATATGACACGAAATTTAGCCTCTGTGTCGCAATTACAGTGAGAGGGTAACGTCAGAGAGTTTGCGTTACACAGAGTGCCTGTTACTTCGTATTGCACTGAAATTGGATCAGTTGACAATGCTTGTTTTATCGTATTAGCAAGAGCTATGTTTAGGTCTTGATTCTGGTTTTACAGTTCATGGTCTCCACCACAGAGAGTTATTTCTACAAAAAAAAACCCCGTTATAATGCTAACAAGTCTTCTTATTAAACGCTTGCTATCCCAAGAGCATTGTCACAGATCACACCAGTTTCGAACACTATTAATTTGCTGATTACCATTTCTTGAGAAAAGTAACGAGAAGTCAAAGTCTGTGTTGGGTAAACGAGTTTGATTTTTAAATATATCGTACAAATATATAGTAGAAAATAAATAAAAAGTCAAAGTCTGTCTTATGAAAAAAAGTATTCTTTAGAACAGGACTGGTTGACAATCTTAGTATGCAAAGAAAAATAAATGGGAAAAACGATAAATGTCAAAGGCGGGTTATCGACAGATATAGAAATAATTGTCATCGTTAGATAATCTATTGGTAATCATTTTTTGGGAGTGGAGATGGAGTTCAAAGTGAGAGTTATTCTAGACATGATCCGATTGCCATCTCAACCTAACTTATTTCTTCGTAGTTCTATAATGAGGAACGAGACGGCATTTAAATCAATTATAAAATCCCTCTGGCAGGAAATACTGAAGCAGTTGGATGATTGAAAATGTCAAGTGTGTTTAAATTTTCTCTCAAATAACCTGATTTTTTAAAATATAAAAATAAACTGACGCTATTTCAAATACCCTAAGGATCCCAGGAACGTGACACAAATAACAACCTTTCCTTCAAAATGATTCATCTCGCCTTTTAATACTTTTGAGACAATCCAACGGAATTAAAACCAATCCAGTGCTGACAATGCATCGAAATTATTGTATTGTCTAGATAGCTTAATTATGTAACACATAACATTTCAGTATTTACGCAACAGCATATATATCGCAAGCCTCAGGAAAATGAAGATGAAAATGTACTGGCCTAATCCAAAAACATTCGTATTTGATTCCAATACAAAAACTAACTAGAATAAATAAAAAAAAAATGGACAAGAAGAGCTACCCAGGCTTCAGTGTTCGTTTGATGAACAATGGCAGCTTTAAATCTGAATCGTTGCGTAGAATCAGCTAGCTGAATCTCAAATAAAAGCCCCGAATGACTTAAGAATGCATCCGTCTTTAACAATAATAAACACAAATATAATTTGCTCAAACGCGAATGTAATGGGAAAACACTGGGATGTTGAATCTGATTTTATCTTTGTGAAGAATTGTTTAGAAACAGTTTCAGGATGAACCAAATGCGTGTAATAATAGTTTCCTTGAGAAAATTCTCAACAATCCCTAGAACAGCCACTTTTTATTACCACTTTTGGTTAAGCATTGGATAACTACACATTAAAATAACACATTGTTCATTTAATGAATGGAATTATTTAATCATGAGGATTCAAGTCAAGGAGAAGTAAATAAAATGATATTAGTATTGCCATTATTGAATTTTCGTCCATGGTGTTTTTTAAATATTCAACAATGCATGTGATGAGAAGAGAAAAAAATACAATCAGGTTAATAATAGAGTTTGTCTTTTAAAACTTTCATTAGAACTATTGTAGCTATCAGTCTTTCTGACTATCTTCACAGTTGTTGTTTTTTGTTTAACATAAAAATTTCCTTCACACATTTCGTGTCCTGGGAATATTCGACGTTGGTCGTCATGTCGTCATGAGGCGAATCAATATATAGTTTACAATTGCGTTGTTTGTCATCGTTCTAAGACATCAATCGAACGTTTCCTGTGAGCGTAATGTTATAGGATAAAGCCTGGTGTTGGTGTAGATTCTCAAGTCTGACACTGAAGTCAAGCAATTTGTCTGATATCGAGTAAACCGTTTTCGGCCTCTCTGCATTTAGTTTGTCCGGAGATTGAAAATCTGGCTGATTAATCTATTTGTATAAGTTGTCCAGAATTGACGCTTGGTGATCGAAGATGATGAAATGAAATGAAAATCCATATGTGAATAATGTGAAGACTAAATGAATGCAACATAAGTAATTCAATGAAGACACAACAGTCTTCTACAGAATATTCGTGAATAGCAATTGTTCTCAATTATGTAGCCTAGTGTGGCTGTACATAATACAAATGTAAAAGTACATAATAACATTTGTAATACTACATTATAAAATGATAGCATTAGTTACCATGTTTTGTGTTACTTACTCAGTTAAAATACTGGTTATTATTCACTAAATAAAGCCATCACTTTTATTAACAATGTCAGGAAAGGTACCTGATTTCTGTATACATTCATTTTTGTAACAGCTCAGACTTTTGGTCTTAGTTTTCTGTTTTATATTGCTTAGAGCATTCTTTCTCGGATATAGTGGTGAACAGTGAATATACTGCCAGGACATAACTAGTAACATCAAATTATTCAGAGTTCACTATTCTGTCTTAACAGTTCTCTGCCCAATATAGAAGAATTAATGCCCATGAATGTATCAACAAATGCTGCTCATTTAGATGATATATGAATTTGGCATTTAATTCTGATATTTCTGCAGTTGATCGACTTCAGTGGAAGAACCTAAATTAGAAATTAACCTGCGAGAATAGGTTTCTTGTTACTTTCACGGCGCACTTAATAAAATTGACGATCTTCTAGTAAACGAAATCCCACGGGATTTTCTTTTCTCTTCCTGACTTTCTATAGACCGGAAATTGTTTGTTTTTTTCCGCTGTCGAAAATAAATCAAGAACTCAAATGGAAATAGATATATCTATTCAGCAATGTTATGCCATTCGCTATCAATGGCAGTGTAAAATATAAAATCCCCCCAAAGTGAATCCCAAAAAGACATACATACAGAGTGTTAGTACTCAAGGTCAATTATATCTTGATACAAATCAATCAACTAAATTAAGTAGAAATAATCCCTCTAGAAAACAAGTTATAAATGGTAATCTGAAAAACTTTGTGAAAATGTAGAAGGCTTCATGATTCCTGTCGAATAGAAAATAATAAATGCATAATTCTGTTATCACTACATTGGACTGTTTGTGCTATCAGCTCAGCCACAGAAACTATTTTATAACATGCACTGTCGCAACCCTTAATGTAAAAATTACCCTTAATGTAACAATGTTTACATTAAGGGTTGAACGTTAACCCTTCATGTAGATTTTTTTACATTAAGGGTTAACTTTCAACCCTAATGTAAAAAAAATTACATTAAGAGTTGGGAACGACGTTTATTATTTTTTTTTACATTAAGGGAATTTGTTATTTTTATATTGCTCATACATAAAAACCCGGAGAACATAATACGGTAGGACAAAACATTCTAGGACATAAGAA
Source organism: Katharina tunicata (assembly GCA_032466195.1). Taxonomy (NCBI): domain Eukaryota; kingdom Metazoa; phylum Mollusca; class Polyplacophora; order Chitonida; family Mopaliidae; genus Katharina; species Katharina tunicata. Next base: position 6,132 of record JAVFBZ010038748.1, read on the forward strand.
CCTAGAGCAAAAGACCCATAATGTAAAAAAAAAATACTCAGATAGCTGAAAGTAAATAAGCATTATCCATTGTTTTGAGATGTCGCGTCGCTTTATCCAAAAACAATGGAAATCTCATTTTGATTTGCAGTTGCCTGAGTGATTTTAGGTAAAAAAAAAAAAAAAGTACTTATTAAAGTCGGCATCCAGATGCTGCTAAGCTGGAAGGGGCATCAAGAACGAGAACTTCCCCCAACCACCCGCTCTAGTCTCGTTTTTGGGCTCGGAACGGGCCCCTAACGCTTACTAATATTGTTGTTGTTCTTCTTTTTATTCTTAGGGTGACGCTATTTGAAAAAATGCTAAGGCTTTTTATTTTTTATCCAATTACCAAGAAACTTAGACTGATCAGTCCTTTTAGTGTTACGCATCGATTGACGGTCTTCCATTTCTAATAAATGTTTTAGATTGTATATAATACTACAGTCCTTACATTATTGACAGAGAAATAGTCCCTTTAGTTAGTGTTACATCAACAACAAGAACAACAGCAACAAGATAATCGCCAACAAGAGAGTGAATAAGATCTAGACCCCGTTTACCACGGGGTAAAAAACAAAAACATTGCGGTAAGTTCTCGTGTCCTGGTGCCCCTCCAAGCTAAGCATCTGGAAGACGTTTTTGTTTCGGCGTCATGTTTCGCCACAGGCGCGGCCGCCACCAACACTAAAGCCACCCCACCACCACCAGCGGCACTATCACCACCACCACCGCCACCCCACCACCACCACCAGCACTACCACCACCGCCACTACATTACCCCCACCAGCACTACCAACACCACTACTCCTGCCACTCCACCACCACCAACACTACCACCACCACCACCACCACCGCCAGTCTCACCACCACCGCCAGCACTACCACCACCACTACTGCCAACACCGCCACCGCTGCCACCACCACTACTGTCACCCCACCACTTCCACCACCGCAAGTCCCCACTATCACTACCACCATCACCACAACAACTACTACCACCGCCTTCGTTACAACCGCTACCACCGCCACCACCACCAACGCCACCACACCCACCACCACCACCGCTGCCGAAAAGAGCCGCCCACAGGCGCTGCCACCACTATCACCACCGCCACCGCCATCGTGAAGGAGAAAATATATTATTTACTATCGGTGAAATAAGTGGGCATATGTGTTCCGGATGCCCACCAACAATGGGATCGCAAAATGTCCAACCAATTGTATGGTCAAATCAAGTCAATATAGTACAGGCAACATCTTTGGTTTGTGATATTTTAAATTTATTTTTACAATAAGGGACATTTATGCGCGATTATAACCCCTAATGTAAAAATAACTAATAATTAAATTAATTAATAATAATTTTTTACATTAAGGGTTAGCTCGTGCAGTCCTCTGCAACACTTAATGTAAACACATTTTTACATTAAGGGTTAACGTTCAACCCTTAATGTAAAATCAAAGGTAATTTTTACATTAAAGGTTGCAACAATGCACTCTTGTAATAATAACTGCTACTGTAATGTCCCAATAACAAACAGCGAATGACTAATGATGTTACAGCACTATTACTATAAACAATCAAAGTTCATCTAATGGTTTTACAAAAAACTCTGATTGATTTTGTTGAATTCACAGTTGTAATATTTGTATTGCAGCAATGCACTGTTGCGAGAGATAATATAGGATACTGATATTATTGGAGTGTTTCCTATTGTTATACATTTGAGTGACGATTTCAGGCATTGTGACGATTTCATGCCATTGTAAGCACAGTAGCAGCGTAGCCTGGGGAAAGGAGGGGAGAAACTAAAGGTCGAAACTTATAGCTTGAAGCCACCCCACTATCAAACGCAATATATAAACAAACAATTTGTCATAATATCAACACATTGAAAATGTCACTACAGTTGCCGCAGTCTACAATTAAACCAACTAGTTATATTTACGAGTTTACTAAGGTCTATTTGACTAGTGTATCATAATAAACAAGAGCGTCCTAGTTGATGTTTCCCGAAGCGTTATCGATCAGGAATCAGAAAATGAGCTCTCTATAGGTAAATATAATAAAATGTATCACGTGATCAAATGAGGTTTTTCAATAATAAAGTTATCAAAAATAATGTAGGATAAATAATTTGTTTATCATGGCTAAGTAAATAAAGGTAATACTGATTTCACACACGTTCTTTACAAAAGATATATTGGTGATAATTTTTTGTCATCCAACAAGTAAACCGAATTTGAACCATTCTCACACTATCTCAGCTACTGTCACCCTTCCATTAAGTTGATATGTGAAGCCGAAATAAATGAAACTAGCCCCATCTTAGATATTCAAATTTGAAACGTGAATTTCTTAATAGAAGCTACTACATGTATATATAGAAAACCAATCAATACCGAATTATACTAAAATGGATTAGCTTTATTGTTTAATAACATTTTATTTAAGTTAAAGGAATGTGGAAATATTATTCTCCCCTTTACCAAGAGATTGGACATCTGTTTTTTTGTTGTAGATGCATATTTTTCTGGGCTTTCTCGCTTTTTTTGTAAGACTACATATATTCAACAGACATGACTTTGTGCAACCTTTTTTCATTTTAATCTTTATGCTTTGTTAAAAAACAAACTCTAAAGTTACATGTTCTCAGCGTCCCATGTAAACACGTGTATTTGTAATGTTATATACATACTGTGCATTTGTCATTTCGATGATGGATTCAGTCCACACCGGAAGTTCAATATACATTTTTAAAGCGGACAAAGTGTGTTTTTTTTAAAGTCGTGTTGTTTTTAACTAAAATAAATAAAGGATTGATTTGTTCCTTTTTGGTCATGTGACCCATATTCCTGCTGTCATCCAATCTGCACGTTAATAACAGCATCCCGCTTGTTTTTGTCCCAATTATTAGCCGCTTAAACCGAATACAGGCCGTAGGCCGCATGGCCTGTTGCGGACAGCCAACCCAGCTTACAGCTCTGAAAGTAAGAAATAGTACTGGGTTTGGTGACAACATGAATAGTCACGTTCTTATGTGTCTAATTTTTCTAATATATTTGGGGGTCCAATTAGAATTTAATGAAAACTAAACAACAAATTCTGCTAGTAATAAACAACTAACCCCAAGTCCGAAACCCGGAAATAAAAATAAAAAAATGAACAGAGAGGTTATGGCCTCACCGGGATGTTTCAAGCTGTGCTTGTTTGTTCGCAAGAGGTCGTGCGGCCTGCGACCTGTACTTTGTCTCTGGTTGAAGCGGCTATAATTAAGACCAAAGTAAGTTCGAAGCTGTCAATAACGTGCGGATTGGGTGACAAAACATATCAAATTTGTTTACAGTGTTGATGATGGAGAGGGTAGATAATGAACAAAGCTGACGAATTAACACCTGCAAAAGATTTGCTTTCTTACGACAAACGCTTTTCATTTGAAGGATGCAACTTTTCGCACTTCAGATACTTCAGATACTTCCCCAATTAGAATTTAATGAAAACTAAACAACAAATTCTGCTAGTAATAAACAACTAACCCCAAGTCCGAAACCCGGAAATAAAAATAAAAAAATGAACAGAGAGGTTATGGCCTCACCGGGATGTTTCAAGCTGTGCTTGTTTGTTCGCAAGAGGTCGTGCGGCCTGCGACCTGTACTTTGTCTCTGGTTGAAGCGGCTATAATTAAGACCAAAGTAAGTTCGAAGCTGTCAATAACGTGCGGCATGGGTGACAAAACATATCAAATTTGTTTACAGTGTTGATGATGGAGAGGGTAGACAATGAACAAAGCTGACGAATTAACACCTGCAAAAGATTTGGTTTCTTACGACAAACGCTTTTCATTTGAAGGCTGCAACTTTTCGCACTTCAGATACTTCCCCCATTTACAATAATGTGAGAGGTTTTCTCTTTTTGGATTCTCTCAATAATATCACGGTTTGATATATTATCATCTGCAAATACAAGTAAACGTGATGCTTTTCGTCCGATCTATACTTTACTTGATATACATTTACCATCGTCGATTGGGATGGCCTGTGGCTTGTGCCACCTACAAACCTCTACTCGGTATCGATGGGCCGAATCTAGTTAAAGCAAATATCAATCGAGACAGGCAAATTCAGGACGTTTGGAATCCTAAAAGTCAATAAAATCTTGCTCTCCTGGAACCAACCAGTCTTCCTGCCAGTTCTGGGCAAAATGTCACGCAATCTTTGTTTCACAACTGACTGAAAAAAATCGTCGAGTTTCTTCCTCCTGTATAGCCTCACCTAGACCGATGTGGATATGATTGTACGTACAGAATCGCGATGCAAAGTAACGCGTGCGGTCCTATTTGCCTTGTTACCTTAGGCGAACATAAGTATCATTTGTTTTAGGTAATTTTTTATAATTACTTCATGGACACTTATGTGAAATTTCACAAACATAGTATGCTTGCTTACTGTGGTCTAAAATGGTACTTGCTCCAACCCTGCAGACTGCTGTTACGTATACATTTACTTCTTTAAACCTCGTTCTGTCACCAAATGTTACGATACGCTATATTTCTATATACTTCTACTATTTACCCA
>JAVFBZ010038759.1:0-10727 GCA_032466195.1 Katharina tunicata
CGCAGTGTAGACTCGGAACGCTACATTAAGCTCATATGCGCGAGCTGGCCGGGCCCACGGCCTACACACAAAACAATGTGTATATAAGTTGTATATAATATATCTAAAGCTGAATCAAGTTACTTTTAAGTTCAATAGCCACGATAAGTGGAATTTTATTTCCATTTGCTGTAATTAGGATTACGGTGGACGGTTAGGGCGAAGAACGCCACCGATTCCAACCAGACACCGTAACAATATGCATTATCTACCATAATCAACTGAAGTGGTTCGTTTTTAAAATGTCCTCACGAGGCCTCGGTGATCTATGTTGTCCTCGTCATACAAATGAGATCTCGCGAGATCATGTTGCTTTGCAGCAACGTGTAGTGTTCCATATTAAAAACTGTAGTAATATTCATACCTCAAACATAAGCAATAGCAATATTTCACTTTGATTATCTCAGAAATTGTTCCCAATGCAGATATATTTTGATCAACTGTTTATTTAGTCAGTTGTTATCAGAGGCTTACTGTACATCTATGGGGTGTGGTCGATGCGAACTGCATTACAAGAAAATATTTAATCTAGTTCATTGAATATTAGTTAGAATATAATACTTAAAAGATATATAAGTCGGATCGTTTTTGTCTTCGAACGTTTTGCGTCAGCCTGGGTATCAACTGATCACTGAGATTGTTAATAAGCTGCTATCTGCAACTGATTGGTGTCCAATTGTGTGGATCACGTTGTGCCAATATAGTTGATGTTGGGAATCCCGGCGGAAACTATTATCATCGAGTCAAGTCGGTAAACAGAATTTCTGACTCACTTTAGACTGTAACTGTTAAATGCATCAGTGTTCCGCTTTTTACTGCCGAAGTACGTCTCAGTTGTTGTTTGACACAATTATTGTGTATAGTCATTCGAGTTGGTCGTCTTTGCAGATGTTTACCTAAAACCGCCAGTAAACATAGAGGAAAGGTAGACAATCATCTACATATCTGAGCGAATCACAAGACGCTCTAAAAAGACACGACTTCAAAAGCCTTAAAGGGAGATTCTAATGAGGTTCAACTACCGATGCAACTAGTGTGGGTTAGCACAAAGAGGCGAGATAACCAGCTAAAGTGTTGATAGGTTCAAATAAACAACCAACCCTTACATCCAGTTTTAAAACGAAATAATAGTTTCGGGAAAAACTGCGGAAAAATGTTGCTTATTTAAAAGAATGTCCTATTTTGAAATAAAAATTAACCACGTTTGAAACATTCTAACAACATACTTTAGATTTACCTGCTTTGAAATTGTTTGTATTACTCGTTAAATTGGATTTTTTTGCAGCATTTCTGTCTAATCATGTTAATTTTTATCTTACAACCAACTGATTAACGTCTTGCAAAACTTGCCATTTTGATATAGAAGTGATTTAGTTACCTGGAAGACTGTTTCAGGAAAAAATAACGCATTTATTACTTTGCTCGCCTGGATCGAATTTAAATATATTAGGCAGTTACGATATTGTCATTTTTGTTTTTGAGCGCTATCAGTGTAGTTTGTGTTGCCTCAGTTATTATTAAGGTGTTCACCGGATAAATGTTTCAACTGAAAGTACCAGAAAAGAAGACACAGTGAAATCTGGTTGAAAATCGATGGTCTTTTCCTTCTCGTCCACACGTGAGACAGGCTAGTATATATGGAGAAATATTCTTGCCATATATTTATTTCGAAATCTATGTCTTTTATAAATCCATATATGTTGAAATACAATTAACACCAAATAAATATCCAAAGTATATGTTCAAGTTCATATTAATAGACTGTAATCAGAGTGGGAGCTATTACAAATTAAATTTAGGATCTTTAATATCACGTAAAAAAATGCCAAAACAACAAAAACATTTGTAGGTAATATCTAGATAAAAAAAGAAACTGTTTTCGGTGTCCGTGTGTCAGTGCTTACCGTAGAGAAAGATTCGCAGCCTTTACCTGGGTAAAAATTCGTTCGTTCTACCGTGAGACTGTAGCTCAGTCGGTTAGAGCGTTGGCCCTGCTAGCCAAAAAACCCGAGTTCGAATCCCGGTGGAGGCAAGCAACATTTTCCTTCTCTACATTCATACAAAAATATATATTTTATTTGTGGAAAATGTTTCAAACGAAATTGGATCAAAAATTTCAAAACAAAAAGGCCATCTTGATTTCTGTATGTATAACTTCATTCTTGGAGTATGTTCTCTCAGTCAAGTAATCACAACAGGGCGTCCAAGAAAAAATGCGCAATCGATTTAGTAACAGGAGCAAATGAGATTGTGTGGAATGTAACATTCTTATCATTAAATACGTCAAACCCCGAGAGCACAATTAACATGACGCAAGGGCACGTTTCTTTGCTATCGTTACCAAAAACAATCGTAAAGCAATAACAATCGTAAAGCGAAAACAAGCTCATTATTTACATGTGAGCAATATTACTAAGACGCTTAGTGGCTAGCTTTAAACATCATATGTACAACTGTAAAAACTATAGTGTTGACGAGAATTAGGTAAATAGATAGAATCATTAATAGAATCTTGAACCAAAAATGAACAGAAACATGATTAGAAACATGAAAAACAAAATGAACATAATCCTGAATAGAATCATGAACAAAAATCGCTATCGGAATCATGAACAAATTTATGAACAGAATCACCCTCAACAAACACGTGAACAAAACTATGAACGGAAATGTGAACAAAATCCTGAACAAAATCCAGAACAGAATAGAATCATGAAAAACAAGAACATAATACTGAATAGAATAATAAATAAAATCATTATTGGAATCATGAACAGAATCATAAACAGATTTATGAACAGAATCCGGAACAAAACTATGAACAGAATTATGAATAGAATCGTCAACAAACACATGAACAAAATTATGAACGGAAATGTGAACAGAATCCTAAACAAAATCCAGAACAGAATCACGAACTAAATATTGAACATAATTATTAACAAATTATTAACTTAATCATAAAAAGTTTCATGAACAGAATCATGAAGAGCATCTTGAATAAAATCATGAACAAACTGGTTTACGAACGTTTTGTCATGGACGTGCGTCTATTCATCGGTAGATAAATTGGAAGGTAACCTGCAATTGGTTTTGTCATACTTTAAGTACATGGGGCACCACGTGAGTCTACTTTTGCTGTAGTTAGGTTGAATGTATGCACTTTTTCTGTACGTTTCCCTTGAATGGTAGGTAATTCGTCTGAACTTTGCGTAGATTATTTCAGGAAAAAGGTTACTATTCCAAATGAAGGTTAGCACGTCTTCGGCCTTTTTTCGATGTATAAATAGCCTATCCTACGTATTGGCCTATTGTATAGAATAGACTAATTTTGGTTATAGGTTTGTGGAGTAATTTCCCTGGAAGGTTCATTGGCCTCTCTTATAGGCGGCATCGATATAAAATTAGGTCCGTAACGAGCAAACGAACAGCAATTTCTATAGACAGCATCAGAAATGTCTCCGTGTCAATTGCCTTGGATGTTGAATGTGTACCGTATTTAATCACATACACGCTTCAATCTCCATTCTGATCACGCGAGAACTCCTATGTCCCGCAAAAAAGATCCCTGAGGCCTTGTCGGAACATTTTGAAGTAATCTGGTACCCTGCCACCAAACTCGTATATCGTACATTCTTAGTAAACAAAATAGTAAAAAGGTACGTGTTTATGGAGCAGGGCACCACGCAAGATATCCTAGTACATTGGATTGGTATTTATTAATAAATGCAAGTATTGAAAAAGACACACAGTTTGGGATATATTTCACAGTCAAGATTATCTTATGATCAATTTCTAGTTTAATCTTTGAACGGAAAACATGTCCGGACGAGGCATCAGAGATCTATCTATGAGATTGTTCAATCTCTGCGGGGAGATTTCTTCACAGTCGATCGGATCACACCGTGTGGATTTGTCTTCTACTTTATATGCGGTGCAATATATATATTATGACTCGAACATTTTTTTTTTAAATTGTGTTTTAGCCTATTTTTAGATCTAAACAAAAGGAATAACAATTATCTTAATCTTAAACTACCTAGTTGAAATAAAGATTTTATTATAATAATTATTATTATTTATCATTTTTACCTGGCGACTAAAAAAAACAAGTTCATTGAATCGTATTAATTTTTTTAGAATATGCCCTATATTACCACAGCCCTAGACCTAACTTGTAAACTATCGACACAAATATCACGGGATTACCTGTCTTAACCCGAAATGTCGTCTTGCGCCTTTAAAACCAGAAACAACCCTAAAATCATATTAGTGGCTTCGTTAAATGTTCGTATTATTATTGATCAATATAGTTCAAACAATATATTTGTATCTTTTTTTGTGTTTAAGAAACATAACACAATTACATGCACGTGTTAATTGTTTGTTCTGGTAACTTCATATGTGAGATATGATCATTCTGGCATAATGCAGTCAACTTGATTTATCTTTCTGGCTTTTCTGTGTTTTTATGTATTTTATTCCCTTTGGTTAATATGCTGTTATTCTTGACAACATTCCTGTGACAAAAGGGAACATTGTGACAAGAAACAAAACATATTGATCTATAATAATAACAGAACGGTGGTTAAAGACGATTACTTGATATCATTCTGGTTGAGTCGAGTACAGTTAAAGTTGTTTGTAGATTAATATATATTTGTGTCAAGAGTAATCACCCTCGCACAGGGATATCGACTTATTAAAACCGAGAAATCATCTTATGTTCTAGATAAATCAGAGACAAGTTTAACCCAAAACAACAAAAATATGTGTGGGTAATATCTAGACAGAGAAAATACACTATTTCGGTGTTCCTGTGTCAGTTCTTATCGTAGAGAAAGATAAGCAGCCTTTACCTGGATAAAAATGTGTTTGTTCCACCGTGAGCCTCCTAGCTCAGTCGTTTAGAGCGCTGGCCCTGCTACCCCGAGTTCGAATCCCGGTAGAGGCAAGCAAACTTTTCTTTCTCTACGTTTATACATAAATATATAAAAAAGATCCCCGAGTTAGAATCCTGCTGGAGGCAAGCCAAGTACTCCTTCTCTGCATTTATAAAAAATATATATAAAACCAAACTCTTTAATATGAAATGACTAGGAGAGTTTTCCCAGACACCCTGTGGCTTTTCTGCAATTAAAAGGTAAAACAGGCTTCATAGCCCTAGCAACAACTTACACAAACATACCAAGTGGGCCTTAAAACGCTAGCAGGATTTTTTATTGATGTTTTATCAATAGCTATCTAAGGTGTCGCCATCTTTCCATAAATAACCAATAAAGCATTAGATGGAAAACAGAGATACCATAATAAGCCATTCACATGAATCTATGTGAAGATTATTCTATAGCGTAAAACGAAATCCAACAGTGACACATTTACGGAGGCTTATAACTATCATACAATTCATCATCAATTTTGTGAATGTTTTGTTCATTTGCAAGTGTAATTTTAGTAAACAACATTTCAGTTTTATCGATGTACTTCAGAATCGCTACACGATACATCCAGGTTTTTTACGTGTTTAACTTACTGACTTCGACCGATTTTTCCATGTAAAGGAACTAAACAGGCAAAGAATTGATGATGAATTGTTTGATACTTATAAACCACCGTACTCATTGCCATATTAGCATGTTTATCATTAACTCATCTTTAAAAAGTAAAAGAACGAATTAATTATTGTTTCGCTTCTCAATGAAAATTTAGATAAATCGCATTGGAAAGAAAATTGCGGATTATTATTAAGCTATTTGGTTAATTTCAGTCAGTCGTGTATTACTATGTGAAGCGTCTATGGACAAAAACAACTGATTCAGCCTTTTCCACGTTTTAAGAAAAGACAACACATACAAGACGACAAAAAAACAGCACACATAATGAAACATATAAGACACATTCTTATTCATGGGACATAACTACGGTACAGCAACGCGAGAGTCAATCAGAATATACGTTGTGTCGAACACAATTCTATTTGTCCAACAAAACAGTTCAATTAATTACAGCAGTCAATACACCGCCATTCTATGGCAAATAATTAATTGGCTACAGCAAAACTGTCAGGACTGACTGGTTTATTTGGCTATCATTTATTTAATTGTGAAAAGTGTGTGTGTTAACCGGCTCTGTTAGGTTGTCGTTAGGAGATAAATTACCTACAATCAATCCTATATCGCTGTGTTCGTTCGATACTCTTTCCTAGTTAACCCAGACATGAGCTAATTATATTGACATCGGCAAGAATCGTTTCTCACAGCCATGACACAGGTTCAGAGGATTTTGATTTATAAATTAATAGCACCAACAGTATATTAATTGGTTAAACTTGTCTTTTTCGTTAATACCCTTTTTCAGTAAAACTATGTTTTCTTCTTATTGGTAGTTAATATGAGCGGTTGTAGGCTAGAAGTTCATTCATGTCTCTGCCTAAGCTAAAGGCATGCGAAACTCACAATTGGTGTCTAGCACTGGTAACTGTTTGCCTTTGCAACCTGTGATAAGTAGCATTTCACCCTGCCCATTTCACCGACACTACAGCACTCTGTTTTGTGTTATCACCTCTCGTTTTGTATGTTCACTACAATTGTATTAAATCCAGCGCTGTTGGCGAAGGAAGCTCGCGTCAACGACACTTGCGTGTTGAACACATCACAGGACATTTACATGACGCAATACAGGACTACACAAACTTGGCTTCCCGATGGCCAGTTGTGCAGAGAGAATCAGGTCAGAAGAAGCTCCCGCCAAACATCCTGCCAATAGACAAAGAACATTTTGCTGTTAAGTTCGTTTCTGTATGAACGAAAATATACGTTAGGGTTTAACAGTTTGGGCCTTACCAGCTGATGTCGCTCTATTTGGTAGGTTCAAAAAATGGACACACACAAACAGTATCAGATATAAAAAAATTAAAGATAGCTAAGTGCCAAAATACTTTCACCCTGACTATATAATTATTCAACCTAAAAGGAACAATTCTTTGTCAACGTATTACTTAAACAAAACATAGTTTAACTGGCTCTATAGCGTGCATTCGCAAAACGCTTCATCAAGAATTTACCTGCCCCATGCACATTCCAGTAATCAAAACTATTAAATACACTTGTTTAGTAATTATCTTCTAAAGGCTATACCCATGATGTATGCCTACATATCCATGAAATGTGTGATTTCTATTTAAGTAAACAACATGTTTATATATGCGAACAACACAAATCGTGCTGAAGCAAATACAGATTTATTTGGTTAAATAGTTGGTGTCAGTTACCATTGAGAATGGGACAGAGCAAGTCTTATTATTCACTTTACTCCCGCTAAATCTTAAAGCCCTTCTTTCTTTATATGTAATGTCTTATTTTGGTGAATAAATAAAATTAAAATAAAATAAATTTATTCAGTACCGGTATATCTTTTTTTGTACAAACAGACAAGCCTATATTTTTGTTTTTGACGATGTTACTAAAATGTTATAAAACCAACTTTTTTTTGTAGCTGTAAAAGTATTTTATATACAAGAAGATCATGCTATAGTTATAGTAAGAAATATCACGAAAAAACAAACGAATTGGTAGACTAGCGGTATAAGTACGTAGTCGAAACGTTTGGTAAACAGACCCAATTTTAACGTATATATGTGCAGGCTGTTTGTCAAGTATGCTTTCTTAGTCAGGTAGGCGCTAACAAGGCTTCTGGCAACCAAACATGTGTAGTCGAGTTAGTTGTCGTCGTTTCAAGAGCAATATACATGTTATGTCAAACATCAATTATCCGCGTTAATTACGCCCAACCCAAGGGTAAAACTTAAGGGCCATGAAGGCCAATTACTTTGGCCATTGTTACTCAGAACGAAAATCGTAAAGTGGTGACAGTTTAATTATGTCCTCAAGACACGTTGGAACTTTTGAAGGAGTCGCTTGGTGGATGTTAAAGTTTCTAAAATTTAAACTGCCTATTTTACAAAAAAATATATAAATTGTTGAAGATAATTATAATATAACAAAATAAAAACCTAGTTGTGTACAGATTGAAGTAGATAAATGTATGCTTGAGAATGGTCCTGTGTTCCCAGTGAATGTAGAGAATGTTCGTTCCATTTAGATTTCCGTAATTTATTTCTCGAGAAAGTCACTGTTCTTAATAATGGTTTGTTGAGTATCGATACTTTTTTTCATTTTTAAATTACATATATCACGTATTACTTGTATATTTACCGTCAAATGGAACAATTGGGACCGATAGAAAAGGTTTATGGGGTCATTTGCCTGCCGGGTTTAGCGATGTCTTACAGATGTGGACGAGATGAAATTACGTCTGCAACAAGCAAATTAACTTAGGAATTTGTATCCGTTCCAACTGAAATGTCCCATGTTCAATTGTGTTGTCTGGTGATACAGTTACCAATGTACTTATATTACTGAACGAGTCCCACACAATCATTAGTATTACAAAATTGTATGGAATCCCATTTCGACCCTCGCCAACTCAACGTTCCGACCAAGCATCAATAATCCAATCAACAACCGAAGGTTTATGCCTCTTCCGCAAATACACAATAGTTGGTATGGTAGAGCACGATTTTTTCAAATATTCACCTTCACAGCCGCGTCGTTTTAATAATCCCAACAAGATCGCTATTAGGTTATACCGTAGAAACCCGTAGTTGAACTTGATACCACCATGGAAAAGTTAGACGTTTTTGGAATGTTAACATCTTCCTGAACTTGTAGAGGAAATTCCCATTCCAGCTAAACTGCATTGTTTGAGGGTCGTAACATTGTCGTGACGTTGTTGTAGTATGTCGTGTCGGCGGGCTGTCCTTTTTACAATCACCCTAATAATAGTTGTCCTGTTAAATCGTACTTTGATTAATAGCGCAGTTTGTTATAGTTAATTCAAATTGAATTGATGGGTTCTTGCGCAGTTTGGGATAAAATGCAAATTATAATATTTTCCAGAATCATTGCACAATTATTTTCTCTACATACGTATTATCTGCTATAATCTCAGTTGAATGAAAATGCATATATTAAATAATTTTTACAATACCACAATTCACATTGAATTTGTAAATATTGTTTTCATTTTGTTACAAGATTTTTAAGAAGATTTCTTTCAATACATACGTAATATCTGACATAAAAGTGAATGTATTAAACAAAGAGTAAGATGTGAAATTCACGTTTTTTGGCATTTTTGTTTGACCAAGATCTTTGTTTGTTACAATTATCCAAATACGTTATTACAGATTGTCTTTGGTTACGCAATTTGTAAAAAAATGCAATTGAAATACGTCTGATTTCCAAGTTAAACAAATAATAAGTCATTTAACAAGATACATGAAGTCATTTTCAGCAACTTAGAACAGCATATAAAGATAAATTTACGCGTAGCCCCATTAAGGAAAAATACACAAATCCACACTTAGTTAAATGGTATTAAAAATGGCATTGCTTAAGACGAAGGAATCTTTACGTCAAATTAGCTGATGATCGGCTCGACAATATGTCAGTTCTTTTAATGAAACGCTTGTCGGTTTATGAAATGAAAAATTTAAATAACTCGTTAAATCATATGTTACTTGAGACACAGCCTTTCGAAAGTATGGACACATTTTTATTTGTAAGATTTAGTACGCCAACAGTACGCTAAACATTATGTTCTGAAATGATCTTAAATCCCATCATCGCAACTAATTAGATTGCTAACCCTTCCATTGGCTTCAGTATCGTTTTTTTTTTTAAAAATAGTCCGGATATCAATAATTGCGATAATAGACCTGCGTTTATTTTTGAATTTGTCAATCAAAATCAGAGCTCTTAATTATATGACAAACTATGAGTAACATTAATTGATATAATTAATCAACTTTGTTTATACAAGCATAAAGGCTATAGTGAAAAATATAAGCGCTGATGGAATATAAATATTTAAATTGTATAAATAAATAAGCAAACTATAAACCCACGAATGGTATATAAACGTCTACAATGGGTGTATTAAGAGACAATATGTACACTGACAGGACATTACCAAAACAACTCATAATATCAACACACTAGTTGTGTTTTCATTAAATTTGGACAAACAAATCTTATAACTCAATCGCCAGTAACAAAAGTCTAGAATCAATATGTGTATAACTTATATATTTGCACTTTTTTTTCATTTTAGGGATATGTCCTTCTAAGTTAAACAGGAAACCAGTATTCTAAATCAATTGAGGTCCCACGACACTCACATAGGAGACGCGTTAAAGTGGCATTTAGAAGCTGGGCACATAACAAAATTATAACTTTGATTGATTTACAAATTTTTGGTATATTGATAAGCGCTGTTTTGACCTAGTTGCTAGTAATGTTTTAGCAACTAGACTGAAAGGTCGCTTATCAATATTCCAAAAAGTTGTAAATCAATCAAAGTTATTTTTCTCAAAGTTAAATTGTTGACCGCCCAACAGCATTTTTATTTTATGTATACATGAAGTTTAAAGATCAAGTAAGTCGTGTACTATGTACGTTATGTGTACTATTTGTTTCCATTATTTCTATAAATTTGAACACTGGCTGTAGCAGCAATTTTTATGAGGCAATCTTTAATATAGTTTCCCAGATATATATATATATATTTTTGTCAAGAGTAATCACACTGGCACAGGGATATCGACTAATTAAAGCCGAGAAATTATC
>JAVFBZ010038779.1:0-10725 GCA_032466195.1 Katharina tunicata
TCTGTCCATGTGACCTCCTGTCAGTCAAACCAGCTCATACAAGATTCAATCATTCATACTGTCTGTCCATGTGACCTCCTGTCAGTCAAACCAGCTCATACAAGATTGAATCATTCATACTGTCTGTCCATGTGACCTCCTGTCAGTCAAACCAGCTCATACAAGATTCAATCCTTCATAAATTAACTCTGTATTTGTTAGAAGATCTCTGGATAGTGGCAGTATGTTTCAAGCTTACATTCATGCAGTTGCTTGTATTTAGCAGTGGACAGGAGAAACATTATTTTCTTAAGTTAACAGGGCAAAATACTTCACAATGTTCAGTTATGTTGGTATTGTAGTTTGCTGTTGGAATACAGTCTCATCATCTGCATGGAGTAAGTGAAAGTTAAACGCCCGCAACTGCTGCAAGCACAACAACTGAAACCCAAAACCGATTTATCCTTTGCAAGATTTTTTGATATTATGCAATCATGGTTATGAAAGAATCATGGTTGTAGCCATTATAACCGTATGAGAGGTCATGAGAGGCCCTCCAGATATTATGTGCGGAATAAATCATTGAGTTGTCTGCCCCTGTTTGATAGACAATACACATTTAAATAATTGTCTCTGAACATTTTTCTTTTTGGGATAACGCACTCTTAGATTGATTTGATTCTAGTTCAGCAAACTTCCCAGGCTGAGTCCCTAGCAGCAGTTGAACCCACGACCATCAGTGTCTGGCACCAAAACACCATCAGTAAATGTTGGTCTCCTTGACCAGCCAGCTGTCCTGCCTTATTGCTGGTCTGTATCCGGTAGAAGACCTTATAGCTGAGTGGTCTAGGTACATGTTCTGGCATTTATTTATTTTTATCCAAAATTTATTTCATTGGAATTGTATTATTATAGAATTCAACAGTAAACTTCTATGCTGGACATACCATGGTTATGTTTCAGAACAAGAGAGGGTTGAAGTATGACATGAGCAGTGGCCCAGGCCCTGGGATCTATAGCTTACCAGGTCTTCTCTCAACTAGAAATGATTTCAATAAAGCTGATTGCTCCAGGACATTTAAGTTGCCCATAGCAGAGACAGTAGATAAGGAGGACTGGAGACCAGCACCTAATCGGTACAATGTAAGTCAGTTTTTGTTGTGATAATTAAGTCAGAAGTTGTTTATCTATAAGTAATTTACCTGTGTTATTATTTGTGCAAGTCAGATTTCTCTATTTCAGTATGTATTTTGTGCTTTAGCAGTTAGCACAATTATTAAATTACATTAAAGAGATTTTTAATATGCACCTAAAATTTAGCAGGACCATGATGCTCAATTGAACTCTATTGGATTTCTAGACCTTCATGGTGTTAATATAAAATTTAATTGAGCCTAATTAAATAGTGAATAGTTTGCTAGTTGAATACACCTGGGCGTTGCACTTATGTCAGTAGTTTGTTTTGTATCTAGAGGACCAGTTTTACATTTTTTCCCTATATTAAGTGTTTGTATGTTATTTTCTTTTCCATTTCTAGCTGTCAAACTTTACGTCTGGAAAAGCTAACAATGTCACAGCCAATGCTTCTTTCAAATCTAAGTCCAAAAGAGAAATAATAAATAACAAAGATTCCATGAGTGTCCCTGCACCAGGTAAAACTCAAATTCAATTTGTGTCTATTCAAATTATTATTAAATTATGTTTAAGGAACATTCTCATTATGTGTTATACAGTGTTTTTCTTGTAACCGTGTTATTTTCTGTGAAATAAAATTCACATTTAAGCTACATCCAAAGATTGAGTAGATGAACATCTAGTTTTCTTGTAGCTGTGTATAATTTGAAGCTCCTCAAATATTCATCGTACTTAACATATTTTAATTGCATTTTTAATTTCTGTGGCTGCAGGTCAGTATGATGTTAAAGACGACCTTCGTTATGACAGTGTGAAGATTCCCTTATCTAGCTTTAAATCAACTTCTAAAAGGAAAATGTGCCCAGACCCACAACCTGTAAGTGTTTGATATTTTCGTTAAAATTTTGTTTAAATTTCAATAGTATAGTAAAGCTAATTGTTATGAGTTCAATTGAAAATCAAATGATTAATATGCCTAATAAAGTAAATATATGTTTTGTTTACTGTTCAAATCAAAACGTATTTTGTCCAACAATATTTGAATTAGGAAAAGTTCATTTAAATATGACATAATGTGTTTGAGAATGCAATGAAAACATCTTAAGATTTGTTAATATTCAGTTTCCTGGTCCTGGGGCTTACAAACCATGGGAGAAAATAGACGAAAATATAATCAAACAGTTATTTCCGTAAGTGTGTATTTATATATATCTTTTTTCTTCATGTACCAGTAATATTGTATTAGGCTGTCTGCTGTAAACAGATTACTTTCTTTAAAGCACACACCCAAATATTCTGTATTTTGGGTTTTCATAGAATCTCATGAATTATATATATTTTCATCAAAAAGTAAAAGTTAGGGGTATTCCATTAATTCTACCTCCGGATTTAAAGGTAAAGGTAGTTAAAAAGCCTGGTAAAAGTAAACAAAACTGAAAATTCTGCCAGGAATTCTAATTGGAAATGTGTCAATCTGCTGTCACATCTCAGACACACTTTGATGTATCGACGGTCAACCGTGTTAGCCACACCCTTTACAAGGTTCAAAATGTTGGCTCGTTACAAACAAGGTCATTCACCGCTGCTGGATCAAAGTCTTTGTGAGCAAATATGTCCAGCCCTCTTTCCGTAAAATTCTAATAACTGCTAGATTTCTCCTGGTCCTTACAAGCTTTGTACCCAATGAATAATTTTTAACAAACATTAAATTTAGTAAAAATCAAGGCAAACGGAATTAGTTGAAAAATCCAAATTTTGGGTTCGTTTATTTGATATTGTTCAATCTTCAACCAACAGACTGAAGTCCCAATTACAGAGCATTAGCTAGCTTTATTATGTGACTTGGAAACTGGGTTGAACTCAGAGAGCCCACAATTAACCTACCACTGGTAGCTGGCAGACCAACCCACATCTGGTTCATGCAATGATTCGGAATTGAAAACTCAGAATTGAGTGGGATCTGTGGAAACTTATGTTGAAGTTTAGTGATGTCTTGTACAATTAATGAGTGACAAGACTGTTTTTGCTACTGTAATGTAAAAGTGACTATTGTGTGTATCCTGTAACTTTAAGCACTTGAATTCTTCGTTTATTAAACCAGTTATTTCTGTTCAATATTCTCAGACGTAAACACTATCTGTGTATCTCTGCCCCAGCCATGCCTCTTCCTGGCTCACTGCCTGACCCTGGCCCCGGGGCCTATAACCTCAAGTCGAATTTCAACTCCTCCAAACATTACATGTCTGGGGCTAATTTCTTATCCACGAGTAGCCGATGGACAGGGGCAGCAACTCAAGTAGATATACCAGGACCAGGTAACCAGTTTTGTAGTTAAGCTCATCAAGTTCTTTAATGTACAAATCTTTAATTCATTTACATAATCAAATATTGTTGTTATTTGTTCTTCAGTGTTAATTTCATTTCATGTATTCATAAATATTTTAGTGACAGTCTTCTTGTTTAACAAGCATGTGTAATGATTCAGTTGAAGTGTCTTATTAATTGGTGATTTTGTCATTGAGAATTTCTCAATTGATACAAATGTAGATTAACTGAATTTGAAGAAAGCTCTTTCTTTGTACACCTTACTTGTGTGTTTTCTCGAGTCACAATATTTCTTAACGGCGACAGAGGCGGTATAGTTTTAACAACCATGTTTGAATACTGATTTCAGCACTTTAGTTCATACGGTTGTGTCCCAATTATCTTAGGTAAAATGTAAATCCGGAGCAAAGAAGCCATCTTTATATACTCTGTATAAATGTGACCCTGTAATCAATTAGAGTAGATAGATATATTCATTTTAACCAAATTTTGTCTTTATTTCAGCCCATTATAAACCAGTACACACAGGAAAACAGTCATTTATATACAACGCTCAAGGGAAATGGATTTAAAAGACTGATATATAAATAATATATTTTTTTGCGTTATGACCTATTATTTTGAAATACATTGTAATATTCATTCTTTTTACAAGAAATGTGATTTATATCATAGTGAAACATTGATTTTATTTTACATTAAATGTATGTTGTCATACACCCTTGTTGATTCCTCTGTATATAAATGTGTATATATACAGCTTTTGTTATTAAAATTTCATGATAAATATAAAAAAATTATTGTTTGAATTTATTTGTTTAAATGGCTTACATATTGTAGATTTTTTCGAGGATTATTATGAAGACAAGACAATTAATTTCCTCAATCTCTGAAGCATTGAAAATTATACTGAATGACAACTCTATTTGTTTTAATGTGTAACACTTTCATTTCATAACAGTGGAGCTTTGAATTTTCTATCATATGATGCGACCATTTCAATTTATGAAGACATTTTACTATTACATCGGAATGATTAAAAACACCGGTATGTTAAGGGGACCTTCAACCTCAGCTGTTCCATTTCTCCCGAGGTAGCTAGAATCAGGGGCTGTTCATTTTCAATAGCCTTTGTCCTTTCACGCGCTACTAGTTTGGCGCTCCAGCTGTTCGTAGTCTAAGGCACGCGCCTTTGTTAGGTCAAGTCGACCGCGCCTTTCCTCCCCAGTGACCCGGTTTCTTTGTTGGTGTTTCACAAATTCAGTACTTTACCTCATCTTTTGTTGGATTCGATACTTTGCTAAACTCATCAGTGTAATTAATGTTATGTGTTAATAGCCCCTTTTTTTCCGGTAACTTCGCCGCTGTTGACAGTTACTGTGCAGGACGTTATATAAACTGGATTCATGATATCCACGTACCCTTCATCCATCCGTATCTTAGCTCTTCTGGACTATATCATGATCTTCTCGACTGTATGGATTTTCATAAAATTTTACAGGATTTTTTCCTTAGGCTACAGGATGGCTTTTACGAGGTTTTTTTCTCGGTTTTCCACCATACACCGGCAACACAAAGTCGTCATATAGGTTAAATACTCTTGAGTACGACGTTAAACAACAATCAAATAAATAAATAAACATGAGATAAGAATGTTTTGAAATCCACACCCTAGATCGTGACCGCAATTCCAAAGGCTGACGCATTAAATATGCTAATATATGTAGGCCTATTACTTCAATTTACAGGTTTCTGTTCGGACTGTAACTACCCGGAGGTAACACACGTTATAATATGAGCCTTCGATTACTGTACGTAGCACATGTTCTGAATTTAAGACAGTTAGCGGTCGGTTGTCGGTAAGTTGGCATGCCATAAAGATATAAGCGAAATAACTTTGCACAAACCAATATTTGAGATAATATACATCTCAAATATCATGTGTGTACATAGGGGAAAAGGTGACTTTTATAGTTGACGTTTACAATCAAAATTAGACAGACTTGTAATCCATTGAGATAGTATTAAAAACAAGATGTATATATAAGCAGTATGTTTTTTATCGTGACTATTTAAACACAATCAGGACATTTTAGCTTCATTGGTGTCATTTGAATAACCTTGGACTAGTATAATACAGTATTTATATTCCCAGGGATAACTAAACCACACTGTTCAAAAGCAATTTATCACACAATAACTACTAACTCAGTTTTATTTTTCTATTTTGGAATTCCAAATGAAGCTTAATTGTACTTTATGTTCATAATTTCCTTCTCAACAGAAATCTGTCCAGAGATTTTCTCAGCTGGAATACGGCGATGAAGTAGGCTATGGACAGTTTTTTTTTTATCATTTCTCCAAAACCTGTCAACTCATAACGAAGTGAGTTCAATTGATTACTCCCCAAGTTTGACAGGTTTCGGCGAAATAATCAGTTGACGTAACATTTGATTGGCCGCAAACTTTAAAAGCAACGCAGCGCTACGTGTTCTTGTTTTTGTCATCGTTTGAAAACTGGTATGGTTACTTTGACCATGGAGCTATCTATTTATAGCTCTATGCTTTGACTGACTTCCACAGTGTGAGATAATCTCAAGAATCCAGACATGTTCGAATTCTTCTGATTAGTAAAACTTTTCAAAACTATTAAATATTATTTTAGGCTTTAGGCCTTTAAGAGTCATCAACTTGACACACTATAATGTAAATGGTGTTTCCAGCATATATAACCTTTAATTATTAATCTTTGTTTTCTGACCGTGATCAGAGACCCCCGGGTCAAGTAGTTCACACTAAGGCCTACGAGAAACGGCCGACAAATCTGAGTGTCGCAAAGATTGGCGTATAAGTGAAGAGCATGAAGCACAGTGATCAACGCCATTCAAACAAATAATGAAACCATTGGTGTAGGCCTATATACTTCACGTGGAGCACCTTGGACATGAATGCATGCTTGTCCGTCCTTAAACTCTATAGGCCATGATAAGCCGTGTGATCTATCTGGTTTGATTGGTTTAGGTTGTAGCCTTGTATGTACCGGAGTTATTGTGATTGTTGAAACGTTAACATGTCTGTCAGAACCATTCGACACCGGCTTCAGTATATAAAATAACCCACGACTAAAGCACAGACAGATAATACGTACATGGGTAGTGTTATAACGAACCAACAGTAGCGTGCTCGAAATGCATGCATGCTCAGTCAGGGGATATGTATACACCCTATTTACTGCATCATGTTTTGATATATATATGAATGGAATATAAAACATCATTTTATGGAGAACAGATTCTGATTTCAGGTCAATCTTTAAAGACAAGTGAACTGTTTCAGGTTTTGGCATAAATACGAAAAACATGGATATTGTAAATATGCAAATACTCTTTGACATACATGTTCTGGTCCCGTATTCGTGAAGCTTAGAAACACTTAGCCAACTTTTTATTTTCTAATTAAATCAAAATAAATAAATGTGAGTTAATTTAGTTTCCATTTTTAAAGTTTCGCTTGTAATCATGATCTTATCGTCACAGAAAAGTAGTACTTATGTAATTAAGTAGGCTAGTACTTAGCTTTATGAATATAGGCCCTATATAGACTACTCGTGTAATAATTGTATTCAATGTACTTTAGCGATGTGTTAGTTTAAGTCGCGTAATGAAGTCAGACTGGAACCATTGGTAAGAATTAAATCCAGTCACTTCTTATTAACACCTAATAGTCGCCCAGAATTAACAGGGCCGGGGTTCTGAAGTGCAGAATAGAATGGAGGCTCAGCCTGTTCTGATGAGAAACGACACCTCACACTATACCAGTTATCAACTTTGGCTTCCCTAATTGGGTTATATATAGGCAGGGTATTTAAATTATAGATAATTAAGTTGAAAGGAAAGGGTATACGTTAATTTAAATACAGGCTTCTGAAAGTAAAGTCGGTTAAATAACATTACGTCAGAAAAATAGGTTTACTATTAAAAACCGTAAATATACATGTAGTTTATATTGTTTCGTTAAAATATATATATTTTTTTTTCTGTATGATTGTATCAAAACTGGCTGTTTGTTAATGGAATTAGACAGCTGAAAAGCAATTGATCACAAAAACACGTGTTAATGCAATTCAGTTTTATCACTGAATCACGATTATGGAATTTCAAATCAAGCCTAACTGTAATTCATGGTCGTATATTCATGACCACTGGAGGATAATTTGTATTTGTCCATCACTGTAAAACACTTCAGACTTTGTGATTGCGTTAGTGTGTACTGTTAAGTCTATTGTTGGAGTATACACAGCTTAACACCAACCAATCATGCACGTGTGGAATGTTTTATCTGTTTGTCCAATACAAATTGCCGCAGGTCACTGACAACAAGTTATGGCATACAATAGATTGGCAGAGGTTCAGCTGAATCGTCCGGTGATAATTATAGAGGATATTACACAGTGAAGTTTGAATGCGATTAATACTGCTAGAGTGAGTGGTGGAAATGATAATCCACGCGACAATTTGAGTGGGTTATTACTTCCACCCTTCACGTGAGCAATTTGATGGAATTAAAACTTCTATGTTCAATATTCTTTTTATTATTTATATCTACGAAAAAAAGCATAAAACATCACATTTTACCTTATGTTCATAGAAAATTTCAACCCGGACGAGTTCGGACTACTATGAGTGGACTGTCCATGCCGTTATTCGCAGCGTTGAGATGGTTATTTCTTTCAGAATACACGTGAACAAAATGATGGAATTCAAACTTCAATGTGTAATATTCTTTTCATTATTCATATCATATAGACGTTCAACTTCTAGTATAATATCTTATGTTGAGGGATTTCACTTTTTGGGTGAAGCTGCTTGCATCTAATAATTGATTATATATGGCTGGCATAAGAACAAAACATATAACCATCGGGAAATGAACTGAAGTGGAGCAGGATTAAATTGAATTCAAGTCAAGATAGATGATTATTTGGATTTTTCCACAGTAATGAACACGGAAAGAGTAGCAACGTTACCATGCGAATTGACTGTCAGTAGCTTAATAACAGTGCTAGAAACTGCAGTGCAACGTTGCTTATCAATGAACCCAGTAGTTGGAAATTTTGTTTTGAAACATCATTCTTGATCTGTGAATTGGTAGGTGGTATTGGCGACTGAATTGTATAGTTCACTTCTATAGTGGAACACCTTTAAATAGCGCATACTCGTGCCTTTAAATGTGGAAGTGACCATTTTGACGAAACCCTTCGCGATTTGCTGAACAATTTTTCGTCAGGCTATAATTACAACAATATTAAAGGGTGCATTTATGCCTAATTTTTCTTTAGCGTGTTACAAAACGGGTTGGAACTCGCATAGTTTTTGGCATGTTATAGTGTCTAGATGGTATAATCGTCAGTAGCATCTTAACTTATGTTAGGTTCTCAGCTCACTAAAACAAGATGCATCGTGGGAATAACACCGAGAGAGATTTTGTAATTTTCCGTCTCGTGTCAGTCTATCTAATATAGCATATTTATTTCCTCTCACTCCATAATAGTAATCATATTTGGCTGAGCTGTCAGAATAATTCGTACTTATTGTAGACATCACTCCCCACACATGGCCAAGTAAAACTACCCGTACGTTAACTTAATCATAGACCCATCAAAATATATCGTGATTCTCAACACACAGTATAACTCTGATAATGTCTTCCTTCTTTTAAATCCTTTTCATTTATCTATTGATTACTAACACTAATCTGTCGTCACATCAGTATGGCTGCTATGGTGATCCCTCTCGCATTAGATTACGTTAATCTCCATCTAACTGAGTTATCGGAATAAATTCCAACAGAACGAATGGGAGCGATTGGTAACACCGTCTCGATATATAATGCGCCAACGATATACAGCTTAAAATCAATTTCTTCGTCTTGACATGATTAGATATCAATTCTTGACACTGTAACCTCGGGTAAGACAGTAATCGAGAAAGCACAGTACGGAATTCAATAAGGCGCCTTGGTTAGATATCATGTATGTAAGTAATCTGTTAGTTGAATTTGGAAAATCTATATGGACAGAAAACCGATGTTATCTTTTGATTTTCACGTCTCAAATAAACAAGAGCTACTTAAAAGGCGACTAGTATACGTTGACATGTACTTCTACAGCCCCAGTGGATACGGTGCATGTTGCACCAATTCTGAGGATGTACTTGCGTGACTTGCAGCTGATGAATGTGCTTCTTGTTCAGCGGATGTTGTGCATGGTCTTCTTGTTCACTGCATGTTGTGCATGTCCTTCTTGGTCAGTGGATGTTGTGCATGGGCGTCTTTTTCATCGGATGTTGTGCATGGGCTTCTTGTTCAGCTGATGTTTTACATGGTCTTCTTGTTCACTGGATGTTGTGCATGTCCTTCTTGGTCAGTGGATGTTGTGCATGGGCGTCTTTTTCATCGGATGTTGTGCATGTGCTTTTTGTTCAGTGGATGTTGTGCATGGGCTTCTTGTTCAGCTGATGTTTTACACGAGCTTCTTGTTCAGTAGATGTTGTACATGAGCTTTTGTTCAGTGAGTGTTGTGAACGAGCTTCTTGTTCAGTGAATGTTGTGCATGAGCTTCTTGTTCAATGGTTGTTTTGCATGTGCTTCTTGTTCAGTGGATGTTATGCACGTCCTTCTTGGTCAGTGGATGTTGTGCATGTCCTTCTTGGTCAGTGGATGTTGTGCATGTCCTTCTTGGTCAGTGGATGTTGTGCATGTCCTTCTTGGTCAGTCGATGTTGTGCATGTCCTTCTTGTTCACTGGATGTTGTGCATGTCCTTCTTGTTGACTAAATGTTGTGCATGTCCTTCTTGGTCAGTGTATGTTCTGCATGTCTTTCTTGGTCAGTGGATGCTGTGCAAGTCCTTCTTGGTCAGTGGATGTTGTGCATGTCCTTCTTTATCAGTGGATGTTGTGCATGTCCTTCTTGGTCAGTGAATGTTGTTCATGTCCTTCTTCGTCAGTGGATGTTGTTCATGTCCTTCTTGGTCAGTGGATGATGTCCTTCCTGGTCAGTGGATGTTGTGCATGTCAATCTTGGTCAGTGGATGTTGTGCATGTCCTTCTTGGTCACTGGATGTTGTGCATGTCCTTCTTGGTCAGTGGATGATTTCCTTCTTGATCAGTGGATGTTGTGCATGTCCTTCTTGGTCAGTCGATGATGTCCTTCCTGGTCAGTCGATGTTGTGCATGTCCCTCTTGGTCAGTGTATGTTGTGCATGTCCTTCATGGGCACTGAATGTTGTA
>JAVFBZ010038787.1:18103-28446 GCA_032466195.1 Katharina tunicata
GCACATCAGTCTAGGATCTGTATTGCCCTTGTGCACCTCAGTCTAGGATCTGTATTGCCCTTGTGCACGTCAGTCTAGGATCTTTATTTTCCTTGTGCACGTCCGTCTGGGATCTTTATTTCCCTTGTGCACTTCAGTCTAGGATCTGTATTGCCCTTGTGCACATCAGTCTAGGATCTGTATTGCCCTTGTGCACCTCAGTCTAGGATCTGTATTGCCTTTGTGCACCCAGTCAAGGATTTTTGTAATGTCATTTATGTGTGAGTAGCTTTGTATTGTTCCTGCTTAGTGTATATGTAGTCACAGTGTGGTTTCTTTCACAGATTGTTTCCACAACAGCTTAAAGCAACAATCAAACAAAAAATAATTAATCATAATCAGTGGGGGAAAGGTTTTAGCCAAGTGAAGGCCCGATTTAGAAGATATATGTACCACTAACATTATAACTGTATTATGTATTGAAGCTTGTTCAGACACAAATCATGAAATGTCTGAATATGTTAGAAGCTAGTGGCTCATGGAAGAGGTCCTATCAACTGTGATCAAAGTAACATGTGCATGTGTATTTACTCTAATGATCTGCTATGTTTGTGCGGGTCTCTCGGCTCATCTTCTTAATCCTCCGGTGCTATTTTTTTATTTATTGGCCGAGTTAAAAAATGATTTACTGTGGCTTATGTGTTAGTAGGAGTTGCCAACTGTCTTTGTGCGAGATTCTACATGAATCTAGCCTTTAAGCTTATTTGTCAGTTTGTCCTGGGATGACATTACACATTCTCTCTCTCCTCCCTGGCTGTGTCATGGCGACCTGTGCTGCTTAGAATGGATTTAAATTCACTTTATAGTAATAGCTTGTGCAGGGTGACCAGACTTTTCCTTTTTGGTGTGCATTCCCCTCAACAGAACTGTCTAAGGAAAGTCTACATTTTCTCCTAGAAATAAATATATTTAAATTTTCCAAATTTCCAGTCTGTTCAATTCAGAATCCAAGGTTAATAGTTGTTATTACAAACTTCAAATGTGAGAAGATAATCAGGAACATAACCGCATTCATTTTCTCTTCTCCATGTTAGAAATAAGAGACTGCTGTTCAGCTTCTGCCATATAACAACACAACTATGTAATGAATTCATACAAAAACAAGCATCTGTTCGTCTCAGTTTATTACATTATACATTGTTTGTGGTAAAACAAAAATAAGACACATGACATCTAAATCGCCACCCTATTGACTTTGTAAATAAAATGTTAATATTTTAATTATATATTGACCACAGATTAAGAAATATCCTCGGGTTTTTGTACCCTGGTTGATCATTGTATTACGGAGTCCCCTTCACTACACGGAATAGATGTGATTCCCCCTGTTGACCTTAGGTTTATAAGGGAAGTTTTCCGGTGGCTACGGAGTTCGTGAGGTGGTTTCTACAATGTTTCCCCTCTGTTTTCCACCATACACACTGGCAACGTAGTCATTATATAGATGAAATGCTCTTAGGTACTCTTGGGGACATAGATGGCCAATGCCAATCGCATCTATAGTTTTAATGTTTTTTTTCTCATTTCTTTAATTTTTCTTTTGCTAAGAGATTGTCTAAAGACCTCTCCACCAAACATTTATTATTGTTCAACAAGCTAGCAGCTAGACCATTAGTTACTTTAAATAGTTTTAGCAACAATAACAAAAAAGGAATAACAAAATAATCTGCCAACTAAGGTACATCTGTTTCCATTTAAAGGTTTGTCCTATTTTTTTTCTACATGCAGAGGTTTTAAAGAGAATTAGCAGCCTTAAAGTTATTTTAGCCCAGTTCTTGTAGCCTAAAGCTACATGTACGTGAATATTTTAATCATTGGACATGTCCCAATTTAACTTCAATATTGGCGTATTCCTAGAAAATCTGTTTGCTGAAAAAATCACTCTGCCATGTTAAGATTTTAAAGAATTTGTGAATTTGGATAGTATGGTTATGGCTATCCTCACATTTGTGCCAAATTTCAAAAGACATGTCTGCTTTCTAATGACAAATATCTGTGTGCATTAGCCAGCTCGACTTATACAGGATCACTGTATTTTAAAGCTAAGCCACCAGATTTGACTAATCCAAAGCTCTTATTTAAATTGTCTTATTTGTTCTTAGTGTGGTCTCAACAGTGCCCAGTGGGCTTCACAGTTTTCTTGTCCTTACAAGGCCACCAGTCTCTTGCCTTTTTTTTTTTGTACAGATTTTATTTATGTTAAATGAAAGACATGCAGGTTCAGTTTGTTTCTATATCCTGCTATGATTTTGTATTCCCCAATGCACCCCACTTCAAGCCACTTGGATGGATTGATGGCTTTATTTTGATGTTTGTATTTGAATTAGAAAATAGAGAAAATAAACATCACCACCAAATTAAAAATATACATGTATCATGTAACTGTTTCTTCAAATAACATTATTGAAGAAAAATTGATTTTTGAACTGCAATAAATCTTACAGATATATTAAATATAGTAGTAGAAAAAACGTGTATTTTAATACTATATCTTTGAGCCCTTAGGAAGATCCCTACTGGAATGTCCCATGAACCATTCAGACAGGGTGCAGCGTTTACCCAGGTTAAAACAGCCTCAGTCTGTATATACAGCTATTTCTGTCTGTATCCCAGTTGATCTAGCTCCTGAATTAGACTGCTGTCTTATCAATTTGAGTTCATCGCCTCAGCTGACCTGAAACCCTGTATGGAGACCAGCCAATGTATCACATACATATGTAACCTGCTCAAGTGCTCAGAATTCATCTCCACACATTTCATTAGTTGTCTTTAAGTGTTGACCTGGTTTACTTTGTTTAATTCTCAATTTGAAACAACCCCTGACAAGAGGACATGTCATTGTGTCAACATTTTTTCTTAACTTGAATACAAAGTGTGTTGATTAGATGAGCAACTAGCTGGATCTTTTGAGTGGTTGGTTCGTCAGTATAAATGAAACCTCTATCCTCTTACATAATCACTTGTTTTTCATTTTTTTATGTGGAACAATGTATTTTAAAGGTACTATACCACAGAATTTCGGCCAAAAATCGACTGAAACGAATTAACCGGGTTTTCTATATTTTTCTAGTATGGCTTAAAGTATAAACTTTTAGACCAACCTCGCAAATGTACAATATACCGTATTAATAATGAAGTTTGTAAAATCTATAATGCGACCCGCATTATGATGTACATGTATAATGTATGCAAAAGGATTAATGAAGCTTGTCTTATATGGAAGCCGTTTCGTGACTTGGGTAACTCTGTGAATACATTATTACAAGTCCTACAGCTGATCAAAGGTCGAGTGACTACTGGGCCCGCCTCACTGACCTAATATAGGTCAGTGGCTTGCCTTGATGTTGAATATTCACGAGGAAGACAGCCGCGAAAGTCATTTGTGCATATTAAAGAAACTCGTCAAAATACCACATTTTTTTTTTACTTTTTTCTCTCACAACTAGTGTGAATCAGTTTTATGTATAGAAAAGTGTTTAGATTTCACAAACCTATGATACAGCTTCATACTGAAATTCTGCGGTATAGTACCTTTATGTTCCTTCATTATATATATGTTACTCTCAGAGAGCACTGTGGAACTTACTGTGAATTTCTGACAAGAAATACATGTAGATACCTTAATCATAAATTGCATACGTATTGTATTGTTAATATTGTCATTTTGGCAGGAAGGTGTTTGTATTGTACACAAAACTGTTTGTACTGTTTTCTCTACATTCATGGAGGGAGCCAACCCATCTGCTTGATAAATGTGTCCAGTCTATTTCTATAATTGTGTGTTAGACATTATTATGACACTAAATTATATTTTTGTACTTATATAACCATGAAATAATATCAATCCCTGTTATATAACAGGCGCATATAGTTTTTTCTAATTGTTTGAGGCTCCCATTTATCACTTGACTACAAGCCATACATGTAATTGTAGTAGATAGAAAGTAATCGACTCTACAGGCACTTGCTCCTTATTCCATTTACAAGTACAATGTTATGTAATTATTAGCTGTTTTTTCTCCTCTTTGGTTAACCCTGTTTGTTGTATTTTAATGGTCATATTTGCCATTGTATGTTTACCTTGCTCATTCATATCACAAACACAAATTAATTAAAGCAGGATTGATTTGTCAATATAGCACATATGGTGGCCCTATCTCCAAAATGTACCCTTAAGCTATACATCGCATATCACATTAAACAATATGCTCTTTATTTCTTTGATTTCATTGATTAACTACATGTATGATATGATACCGCTATCTGATTTCATTACTCCTAACAGATATTTTGACGAATAAAACTAACTCTTTCCACAAATAAAATGTAATGTAGTTCTGTTATACTCGAGTGACTTCTTCAGCTTCCTAATTCAATATAACACTTTACTATCCAGGTAAACTGACCATGGTTTTAATTATAATCAGTTGATATAAATATCATTAATGTTGTCACTTAACATAATTTCATTTTCTTGCCAGAGGCTTGTTTGGTTCTTGTTATTTTTTCGTCTGATCAACCTATTCAGTGAAATTGTTTTTTGCCTCCAGAGAATACAAAATTAACTTTTTCAGAAAAAATACACGCCTATTAAATTAATAGTAAAAGTGTTTGTGACATTAGAAGTAGTGGTAGCATGACATTGTGCGATTGTGTTTGGTCTACCATATGACTCCCATCTGTATGTTCATTTGGGTATAAATTTCTACATTAATAAACTTCTGGGGCGAATAGACTGTTATGACGAAAGCTGCATGCCTCATTGATCCAAAATCATGTAATGTAATGAACAATGCCGCCCAGTGATGTGGCTCATAATGCCAGATAAATGTAACACAGATGTAGCGTGGGACTTTGCCGGTGCTGCCTATAGTTTAACTGCTTCCAATTTGTCTGCATCCTTGGCAATTTTTTTTTTCCAAAACCTTTGCAGAACATTTTTTCCAGTGTAAAAAATTGAAATCCAAAAGAGATCAGCTCATAGTTTGGATGAAAATTTGCTTTGCCCAATAATTAAACAGAACATGGATAAAATGCAGTTAGCATCATGTCATGATTCCTTATAGAATAGAAACAGAAAGTAGGCTCAGTGGATGCTTCACACTTACATATCCATGATGCATATAAGGCTCTACATGTTTCCATCAAAACACCCTTTAAATTGTTATCCTGTGGGTGGTTTGGTCAGAGTCTACTTTTAGCATAGTTGAATAAGGAAGTTGATTTATGGTGTCCAGTTTTTCTGCTGTAAATGTGGTGTATTCTGTGTTGCCAAATGTCGTTTCGGGTGGTTTCCTCCACCGATTGGGCTGGCACGCCATCATATGAGTGAACTAACCTTATTATATTGAGCTTGAGAAATATTGAGCTTGTAAACAGGGATTTCAAAAATATTTATATTTAGACACGCTGTCATATAAGTGAAATAATTTAAAGTATGGCATAAAACACCATCAATCAACAGCTATCCATAATAATACGTCCTAGTTTTCAAAGGCCACAGAGTAGGGTTTGTGTTTATGAAACTGTATCCTGGGTGAGTGTGTAATTATATAGTGACCATAAACAAAAGTTCCATCAAAGAAGTCAAGCACCAGATAACCTCTGTTTTATTTGAGTGTCTTCACTGAACCATGAAGATGCTTCTCACCATCATCTATATGTAGGAAATTCCAAAAATGCCATCTATCTTCCCTTTTATGGCTGAACTAATTGTCTTGGCATTTATTGTTAATAGGTGTTGTGTTGGAGGTTTATAAAATACAGGAGAAACCTTTTAAAGCACTATTTTTATTCTTGGAGAAAAGTGTATTGGTCGGAGGTAATGACAACACATATTTTGTGGGACATAATTCTTTGTGAAAATTATTAAAAGTCAGTTACTTTACATAATTGATACACGACACAATCATAGAAGTGTGAAATGCTATGTTACATATTAAATGCCTTCAAATTCCGTGAAGTGCTTACAACATTCTGTTGTGTTGGGGGTATTTTATGACAATTTTACAAGAACACAGTTCACTCAGCACAAGGAGTTGACATTACATTCCATAATCTCTACACCTGTCTCATCTTCGCTAGCCAAGGTTTTTTTTCCGAGGTACTCTATATACATCAGAGTGCCTCGGAATAAAACCCATGGCTAGCGAAGATGAGACAGCTGTCTCTGCAGATTTCCTTATTGTGAGTTAAGAAAAAGAATGAACTTATCTACTATGAATCCTTACCAGTTAATATATCTAGGAGTTGTTATCCATATCAACTGTGTTTTTCTTTGAGACTTAACCGGCTCCTACAAATATCTAAAGGAAGCTGTTTGATTTAGGCACACATGTACATGTAGTGAAACTAGTTTTCCTGTATGTAATGAATTAATTACCTCCTACAATATACCTGTCAACTTTAACCCAGAAGCTTCTTATTATTTGCTCGTTATCACCAAATGTATATAGCATTATTTTCTCTGAACTAGTTTTAAAAAGTATAATTGTCACTTACACTGTTTTGTTTTTACTTACAATTCTGTAACAAACCTGATCTGAACTAAGATAATAAGTTGAAAAGGAATATTATAACAAGTTACATATCAAAATTAGATTGCGCTTATTTCATTACCCCTTAAAACAAATTAATTTTCAGAATTTTATCTTCCTTTGTTAAATTTGTTGTTCTGAGTTAGATTTTTTTATTCATGCATTCACAATGAGAAAGAAACCGTTGAAAAAGTTTCAGATACTGTTGTGTTTTTGTTAAATAAGCCATGTATTATTGTATACTTTGTTATCTATTTCATTTTATCTGACAAAAATCAACAGTAAATTAGTCTAGAGAACTTTTTCAAAAATCCCTTGTCTCGGAGGGAGAAACGAGAATTCCATATCTCTGAGATTGATGTGATAATTATGATTTTGTGTTGTGTTTGTGCGATAATTTAGAGATTGATTTATGTTTTTGACCTACATCACCCCCCCCCCCATACATTATTATAAAGATTGAGCTGCCACTCCATATTATGAGTGAAATAATCTCAAATATCATGATTGAATTTGGCGTAAACCCCCACTCTAACAAACAAACATAAATATTGACCTTGTGTGTAGGGATTTCTAAAATGTAATGTGCCTTATACCAAAATATGCCCTCTTTGTGTATCCACCCCTCCCTGTCTATCCACCCTCCCTGTCTATCCACCTTCCCAATAGGAAAAGCAGTGAAGTAGTGTTCCTCCTTTAACATAGCGGCCATTGTTAGAAGGTAGTGAGACTGAGTGAGGGATGGTTTGTATGTGCTTGCCACCAGATGCAAATTTCATCACTCAACTATATGAAATACGCTTCGTCTTACATTATAATGCTCATAAAAATACACAATTATTTGACTCATTATTTCCTTCTTCCTACTTTCTTTATGTGTGATAAAGCTTGCTACTAAATTGGTTAGCATGAAATTCCCCAGCTAGGCTATCTGCAGGTCACACACTATGAGATATGTTAGTAGAGATGTGAAGTACTTCCTTCCTTAAGCTCCATTAACACCACAAAACTGTTACAATATCCTCACAGAAAGATTTGAAAGTGTTACAATCTACAGCTTTAAGGAACCTAAAGAGCAAGTGTCCTCTTCCTTGTAAACAAAGCTCAAATACCAGAGATTTATATTCATGTAGCAATCTACCATCCTAACATACAGGGTCTACACCCTTTTCAGTACTCAGAATTATATGTCTAGACACTTGGGTTCTACTGCAATTTAAATTATGGGGACATTTGATAATCATTTAAGCTGTTATCCAACTTTGACAATCATGTGGCAGGTGGTTGGGTCGGAGCCTCCTATGTCCTGGTGCTCTCTGAGCTAAGTGGCAACGGAAAGCTGATTTGTGGTGATGTCCTGATTTTGGCCTGTAAATGTATTGGCGTCTTCTATGTTGCGGGCGTTGATTAGGGTGGTCTTCTTCATCCATTGGGCTGGCACGCTGTAATATCAGAGAAATAACTAAGTACAATGTAAAGCCCCACTCAATTCACTATCACAGGAATCCATGGATTCCGTTTTGAAAATTAGAAGATGTTTTGAATTCAGTCCAAATAAATCATCTGTTATTATTGACCATCCTCACTAAAATATTCTGGCAATTTTTTTTATTTTCATGTAATTTTTTTGTTTAAATCTATCTAAAAGAGGAATTATAAGAGAGCCACTAACTTTTACTTCTTTAGAGAAATATCTATATAAACTCTATACATGTATATTCTGTGGTACTACAAAGTACCTAATTTTGGGTGCATATGTGAATTTAATCCAAATAAATCATCTGGTAGTATTTTGTGTAATGAATTTTGCACCAATGTTATTCTCTATGCTTATATAACTCAACATTTCAGAATAGACAATGAAACTTTGAGCCAAGTATATCTGCATGTATAAGTATGAACTATTGATCCGGACATTGACTTATAAATTCCATCAAGCAGAGACTATGTACTTGTTCTCTTTATCACCAGTGTCAATATGGCTGTCAGTATGTTAAGAGTTCTCTTACAGTAATCACACTGATTAGTCTGAGCACTTATCTACCCCTGAATAGAGCATCAAACGCCAGCCAGGTAAATGAATTGACACAGAATAGAGATCTTGTCACAAATGTCAGGAGTATAGACATACAGCTCATGTGTGTCCAGTCATTGATGGACTGATAAACACAGGCATTGATCATCACTCTCACTTACAAATCCTCTTAATAGATGTAATAAACAAAATTATTCAGATTGATCTGATAATACCTATCTCCAATCCTATATAAATATAAATAAAGTGTTTTTATATTAACATCAAAGAAGTGTTTACTTTACTGGCGTCAATCCTAATTAATGGCCATAACACATTGGTTAAGGCTCATTCAGTGTAGCTTAGTAGTCCAGGCACATAGACTCATGTAGCCTATAATATGTGTATTTAGGAAAAGCAACAAGAAAGCAAAGTATCTTGTTTGAGTGGCATTTAGAAGCTGGGTAAATTACAAAGACATTACCATTGCTTGAAAACGATCTTAGTATCTAGATCGAAACGTCGCTTAACAATATATCCAGAAGTTGAAAATCCATCTCAGTCGTCATGTCTTTGTAAGAAAGCAAAGAGTTACCAATTTGACTACACCAGAAATGGTTATATATTATTTCATTATATTGTTACATCAGTCTTATGATAATTCTAAAGAAATAATAATCACCTTAATATTAAAAAGGAATAAGCCACTTTTTTGTTGTCAGTAAATTTTGGAACTTTGTACAAAACGTGTATTCTAAACTTTGTTTGATCAAGTTTCATGTAGATATATACCTGTTAACTCCTGCTTCAATTAAACACAATTATCACACCTTCAGTTTTCACCTGTCAAGAGATGTAATGCAAGGAATAATTATTGACTGATTGCTGTGTACAGAAAGTTAATAATGTAAATAATATTTTCGCTGATAAACAGCATACAAATGAAAAGCTTTAATAAAAGATCATTTCATACATATGTGGTTCATTCTGATATTAAGCTGCGTGTACCCTTTAACCTGTTATGTGATTAGACTTTCTTTTATTTTTTCATTTTTATTTTTCATTTTAAAGATCAGATGTTAAAAACCGTTAAACTCGGCTTATAGAAAGTTGATAGAAAAACTTGATAGAAATCTGAATTTTATTTTGACTCTAAATGTAATGTAGAAAAATCATCTATGTATGTACCGTTTTTATTTTAATTTTTTTGCTGCCCGCTTTTTTAATGCAGTGGATACCCATCTTTTCTGTTTCAATCGATCCCTGGTAAAGTATGTCACAAAATTAGCTTGTGTATGGCACAGATGATTTTATACAGTCAAGCTAAATGACATTTATATTGTTTTCATGAGTTAGAAAGTGAAAATATAAAATTTAAATCAGTTCCTTTGCTTCCAGACAGTAAGATATTCTAACTTTACTGTGCAATGTTCTCTTTGTTATTATCTTGAAAAAAATGCTTAAAGCACAATATTTGTTTCAAAAGTTTGTGAACTCTAAAGTGCTTTATGTCGCGTGTGTTACGTGATGAAATGATGCACATTGGTATAAAACTTACAATAGCAAAAGGTAATAACAAAAAGTAGTACTCAGTAGTAATGAATTTTTTTTTTATTTTGCTTTTGTCTTAATTCTGATATTTTACTTGCATACAAACTATTAATATCAGGGAAAGTATACAGACAAATGTCGATAAAGTGATCCATTGCACCCAATCACCAGTTTACAGACAATAATAGGAACTGGACTATTAA
>JAVFBZ010038788.1:137-10725 GCA_032466195.1 Katharina tunicata
TGAACTGACAAGATTGTAGTAGAATAAATGTTTTTTCTTTGTTGAACTGACAAGATTGTAGTAGAATAAATGTTTTTCTTTGTTGAACTGACAAGATTGTAGTAGAATAAATGTTTCAGTAGAATAAATGTTTTTTCTTTGTTGAAGTGACAAGATTGTAGTAGATAAATGTTTATTCTTTGTTGAACTGACAAGATTGTAGTAGAATAAATGTTTTTTCTTTGTTGAACTGACAAGATTGTAGTAGAATAAATGTTTTTTCTTTATTGAACTGACAAGATTGTAGTAGAATAAATGTTTTTTGTTTGTAAAATTGACTCCACAAAAAAATGTCATAATACGTTGAGAAGGCCTTTATACTACCAAAATATACATATACACATTATTTGTATTTTTTATGTCTCAAATAAATTAGAAACCAACAACTACACTGTAGTTCAATCACTTTTCCACAATAATTTCTTTAAAGCAGTTTAGTTGAATGATGATAATATATATGTACCATTAGTACCACTGGTTATCATAACATATATGTAGTACACAAGTGGTGTAACTCATATTAAGGAAAGACTTTATGTCAACTGAATATTTTCACTTGATGTCCTCTTCAGCAGTGCATGCAATTTGTACAGAATAAGAGAAACTATGATTGATTAAGGAAGACATTTGGATAGAGATAATATATTTAGGCTAATGTCACCTAGTTATGATTTAGGCTGTTAGCATTGAAACATGCTGTAACATGACAGAATTCTGGATAATAAGGTCTAATGTTTAATATTATCATTTGAATGACTTTGTGACGTCATGGTATATCATAAATAGACATTGAAACAATGTACGTAAAGAAAAAAGAAGTTGTTATCCATGATCAAAAGT
This sequence comes from Katharina tunicata, assembly GCA_032466195.1. Lineage (NCBI taxonomy): Eukaryota > Metazoa > Mollusca > Polyplacophora > Chitonida > Mopaliidae > Katharina > Katharina tunicata. The sequence continues at coordinate 1,017 of JAVFBZ010038788.1, forward strand.
ATATTGTTGTATGACGTCACATCACAAAATGTTTTCTTTAATATGTTGTTATTTCGAGCCAAATTTAACTTTTGAAAAACCTAGCCCTTTAAGTCTTGGGTGCATTATTCTCTCATCAGCCAGATGCCACTGAAACAGACTGTTGATAGTTTGATCCCAATTATGGATAAGGATTAGGGCTTCAATACTATCAAACTATTACATTTTTTCTTTTAAAAAAAAAATAAAATAATAAAGCAACATACTGCTGATCAGTTTCAATGATGAAAAAGAAGCATGCTTTAATACTGACCTGAAATACTAATAGTGCAAACATAAGAAGTAGGGCCACTTGTACCATCATTACAAGAATCTGTGTACAGATATGAGATAACATCACTTCTACAGACGTCACACCTGGAAACAGAGTTACAATGTCAAAACTAACCATAATAAACATTGATCAACATGTAGACTGCCTTTAATATTGACATTAATTAGCTGCAATTGTTTGGAATTTTAAGCCCTAATTGCAGATTATTTATTAATATGACGGTGTGTCTTATCTTCTTGAAGAGGCATAGAGAAGTGGAGACACTTAGAATAACGTAAGATATTATGGATACACATCTTCTTGTATATTTCCAGTGCAACGTTTCATCCTACAGGCTAAGCGGTCTTAAGATGTTTATTTTTAATATCTAATGTTATTCTAGTCACATGTCATGCTTTAATTGTTTGTTTGTTTTGGATTTTGAGCCATAATTGTGTATTATTCTAATATGACGGTGCATCACGTCATGCAGCAGTAAAAGTTTAACACAGAACTTTTTCTATTTTACGTGCACAAAAAATGTAATGTAACAGTAAGAGATCAGCACAGTTATTATCCTATTTTATTCGCAAACAAAAGTCAAGTAGCAATGAGAACTTTATAAGACAGTGCATGGAGAGAAAAAAGCATAAGATTGTACCTGCGACCAGACTTCTATCTAATAGGCCCTCCTTCTTTTCCATAATAAATGACAATGCTGTTAAACCAGTGGCCAGAAAAAATGTGGTACTGAAAAACAATAGAGTTGACGATAATGTATCAGAAACTTGTGTGACCAAAATAAACTGAACTTAAACTTTTAAGTCAAATAAAGAATATTTATTTGTTCTACATGTATGCTTACTCAATCATATTTTACTTATATGTAAAAACGACCTTGCAATCTCACTGCCATCACTCATACAAAATGCATATTTGAATCACATCAGAACAATATCATCTTATTTTCATATTCTCTTATCTATTTTATATATTATACAGGTCTGTCGCCATACAAGGTATTGCTATCATCTTCTCACCGGGCAGGTGGTGGGTGAGACCTTCCTGTGCCCTGGTGCTCCCCGAACTAAGGGGCAACAGGAAGCTGATTTGTTGTGTTATCCTGGTTTTCATCCAGTAAATGTCTTTTGTATTGCCAGTGTTGTTTACGGTGGTTTCCTTCACACATTGGCCTAACATCTCGTTCACATATGAGTGATATAACCTTAAGTATGATATAAACCCCAAACAAACAAAGAAATCCTCTCACCTGAAGTCTCCTCTCCTCTCATTATTGATACAGATCTTGGTGCAAGTATACATGATATTTGACCTGACTTTATATATAATAAAACTCATGCAGTGGTGTGTCTCCTGTTCACTCTCATGGACACATGCACATTATACATTCCTTGTCTATTAAAATGTATAAAATATCATACAGCTAGTCACCTTAATATAATAGCTGGTGCCATGAAGTTAGTAAAGCTGGGTTTTTTGTCTCCATACACTGGGTCTTCAAGCTATAACAATAACAACAAGCTAATTACCTACATGCTGTACATGTACATGTAACAGATTCCCCGCCAAGCCTTTATTTTGAAAGCTAACACCCACAAGCTGGTGAATCAACTGATTTCTGTCAGCTCACCAGCAAGCTCACAATCCTCACAAACTGTAAGATTTCTGCCTTGTGAGGTAAACAAATATCAAACACATTACATATTTCTCTCAACCCCTCAAGAGACTGAAAACTCAGTGAATTACCCCTAAAAACAAGGAGCTACAAGCTTACCAACTGTCCTGAAGACTTTTACATGTTCCCCAGCACATAGCTCTTGGCTGCAGCGGTCTTGAGATTGCTTGGCAATACAATCACCCACCCCCCTAAGCTAAGACTACATGTACATACTGTTGCCAAGATGCAAATTGCATAATTCTTTAAAATTATTTCTACATATCTACCTATAAAGAAGATCGTAGTATATGAGATATGTTGAATGGTCACTAAGATATGGCTTGAACCAAAACAAAAATTTACACAGCTTGATTGCACTATTTTTGCGGAAATTGGCGTAATTTCATGGAACTTGTTCTATTCTGGAGATTTGATGGGTGCCTCATTTGCATAATGTAACTGGAAATTTGCATAAACAGCTTTAAAAGTTTAACGTTACACACCTACGTATGTACATAGAGATAAATGAAATTTAGTATGCGCTATTCAAATAGGGATATTATATGACTTACATGTACTGCCTATATCTATTCGATGGATATGATCAGACCAGTTTAGATTTTTATGAAAAAGGAACCCAAATTGTTTTTCACAATCTACAGTATCAACAGTCTGACCTTGACATTAACACTTGTGTTATCTTAAGTCATCTTCAGGAGAAGTATGAATCATTTAAAAAGACAGTGTAGTTGTTTGTCAACAAGGGTTCAAAGTTGAACAGAGAAATGGCAGACGGACTAACCTGAACAGGGAGTTGTGCAAGAGCTGGGTTCTTACCAGCAGCTGTCATCTGAACAGCAGCAAACTCTTCAAAAGCCTGCGCGACCCTCTCCTGGATGGTCAGAGATATCTGCTGATCTGAAAGTCGAAACAGTAGGTAAAGATGTTTAAGCAACTTTTTTCTGGGTAATAAGCATCAATATCACTGGTGTGAGCAAAAGATAACAAAAGACAACTGCCAAACAATCTGTAGGCCTTCGTGTCAACCTGAATAAGGATTAGGTTAGAACAGAATGGACAACTATCTGCTGTTTAGTCACAGATACAGACTGTATCTGCTAAGACACAGGTTACTTCTGTGTTGTATCATTTCTGTTTTAGGATAGATAGTAGGAGGAAAACTTGGTAGAACCCAGAAAATCCAAGACCTTCCGCTGGCAGCTCGCAGATCAGCACACAAACAGTCCAAGTGAGTGATTGAACTTGTGAACTCAGAGGTTTATCTGTGGACCAGAAGCGTACATTCTAGAAGTGTGTGCTCCAGACCGAAGTTAAGTTGAGTCTTTGTTGGAATACCCTACAGGGATGACAGTCGGGGACAGTCAGATATATTTCAGTGAAATACATATTTGTTTATCTGGAGGTTAAGATTGCCTTATAGCAATCATGTCCGTATTTTCATGTATGCAGTACCACAGGTATTGACATAAATATCTTAAAGGGCCATGACTTTGTGACAACAAAAAAAACAGCTATGGTAGAAAAATTTCCAAGCATATACTCAAATCATCCTGATAAAATCATCAACATATTATCAGCAGAAATCAGGTTTACAAGGTAAAGTAAAACCTTTACTTTTCAATAAACAATGAATTTTTGGGGGATGCATTTAGTGATGGCAAATCCATCAGTCCATGACTCTGGGCAATGTGAAGTTCTTGAACTGCAAAGGAATCAGCCTTCAACAGTTCTTGATCTAGAATATGTTCGGTATCAGATAATCTTATTTAAGAAAACGAAAAATAATTTCAAATAAACAGAAAAAAAATCATCCTTGACATGCTGTATTCTTCGATGCCATTTTTAAAATTATGTAAAATTGTGTTCTTGGGTTATTTCTTCTCTCAGAGTAGTTTCCCCAGTATCTGTTTGAAATAAGCACACCAGTAGGCTGCAGTCAGTAGCCTATCAGACTGACCTGTTATTGTGAGGGAGTTTTGTTACTGTTTGATGAAGGGTAATTCTACTTACTTGTCATGTCTAATTTCAACTTAACATTTCCTCCTGATATTGTTTGGTTATCTATTGTTTTTCCAGAAAACCTAAAATGAGAAGTTCAACATATCTGTTATAAATTTCTTGTGACACATGCAAGGTAATGTTTATCAGGTACAGGACGCACCCTTCAACCACCTGCAGGGAATTAAGTATTGATGTTATATAACTGTATTCTTTAAAGATAACTTCTAACTGGACACTAACAGGTTTAACCTAGAACATTGAGACTCAAATATCATACCTTTCAATCAGATCGATGGTAAAGTTCTTGCCTAAATGAATAACACCCCAAGATTCGCCTTTCCTCACAGCTTCTATTGCTGGGTTCATTTCAGTGTAGAAAGTCTGAAAAGGGACAGATAACATTTCTAATTTTAGACCACAACTGTTTATGTGTCAACAAATCAGGATGGTTGACAAATTGTCTAATGCTTGCATTTCATTGGCTAAACGAGACACTTCAGCAACCAATCACATCCTTGCAATTTACATGTGGTGAAAAGAGAGAAAATCACAACTTAATAATGTACAAATTCAATCCTTTATGAGAGAATATCTGAAAGGACTCACCTTGTGGAATGTATTATTGTCAAGGAAACACACAAATTCTTGTCCTAGAACTAGTGAATCTTCATTAACAATTCCTATATTGAGGCCATATGGGTCACGTCCAATGCACAAACAGAATAAGATGATTTGTATTGAAGGTAACATAAACTCAAACAGAAGAAACCTGGGAAAAAACATGAAAGAAAAATAATTCATAAATAATTTACAGTACATATATGTGTTGTCATAAATTTATTAATAAAACTATATCATAAACCACACTTTCTAAAAAAAAATGTTAACCTTTGAAACCTTTAATATGTAGACAGATTTAAATATTTTTAGCGCATGTAATGGCTATTGATAAAATTAAATTGATACAGGTGTCTGGATAAAATATGAAGGTGACATTGACTTACTAGCAACAAGTTATCTTCAACATTTCAGATAGTCAGATATATTGCACACTATTTTATTTTTCTCTCCTGGAATGTTTGAAAATTACATATGTTCTTACGAGCGTCTAATGATATCTAACTTTCAAATTACTTTTGAAGTCCCCTTGTATATGTAAGCACGAGAACAAAATATAAATAGATTCAGTCCAGCTGATTGGTCATTTAGAACACCAGCTTAATAAATCGTTTCATTTCTGTTCCATTGATGTTGCACAAGGAATTGTTGCTCTCCGTACTTTTAATTAGAATTCATGACCTGTTGACAACACACTTAGTTTGATCGAGGTTTGACGTTGTACTTACAGCTATTTCACTTATATGACTATCCCGCAACCCACTGCCAACACACAAAGGAAACTACCCCGCAATTGGAACTTATGCAGACTTTTTTTACATTCCTCTGGATTTGCTTGGAGTACACATGTTTCTTTCCCTTTCTAAGTTAAAGCATCTATTAACTGGCCTTTATCTATTTAACTGATAGGACATTTGTATGAACTGTTGGTTTCATTTGGATTTATGGATGTACTTAAGGTACTTTATTCGAAAGACAATATGTCAGCCCAATAGATGGAGGAAACCACCCTATACGACGCTGGCAACGCAGAACACAGACGCCTCGATACATTAACAGAACAAAAAAACAAGACACCACAACAAATTGGCTTCCTGATGACCCTTAGCTCACAGAGTATGGCAGCACTAGAGGCTCCAAACCCAACCACCCACTGTACTTAAGGTTATTTTACTTATGCATGTAATGATATGATCATGCATTAATCATTAGTTGAAGGAGACCACATAGAGAAAAGAGTATAAAACTCCACAACAAGCAATCTTCCTACACCTCCTAACACCAGAGAACAACAGTGTGTAGGAAGCTCCCAGCAGCCACCCATTCAGAGGGTTATCTTCCCTTCCAAAAACTCAGGGTTATCAAATACTCCCGATCTTACCCTAAATTCCTCTTCATAATAGTGAGGTTTTTGACAATGAGAGCTCCCATGTTAGAGATCTTCGGGCAGGTGCAGCATTCACTGAAACAATCACTTAACACCCGGAAACACCCGTTAGAACCTGAAAGATGTCAATTACAATTATTACAATGAACTATATAATAGGGTAAGAGTACAAACATACAAGAATAGAGAGAAAGGTTTCAAATGCATGCGTTCAACATGTTCTCTTTGATACATTAGAAATTAAACTGGGATAGATATTAAAAGGAAAATGAAGAGATTGCGGGGTGCAAAATTTATTTATAAGCAGATGTCTTTACATACTTAAAGGCCTTTAAAGACATTTGGTCAAAATGATTTTACTTTATGTGTGGAATGTAGAAATATGGCTACTTTTGATTTAGTATCATCACATAAAATAACTATTCATAGCAGAATAAATCAAAAACACAGATATGAGAACAACATCTATATATTTATATTCTGTATACAATCAGAATGTAATTTTTGTGTGAAGAAATTCATAACATTTTTAATTTAACAAATAATGTCATATTTCATCTGGGTAAAAAAACTATTCATGAACATTGATATGTGCATACCGGTGCACATTTCTTCTCACAAATGATATTGGCTTATAAAATTTACTCAAATTTATCTTTTCCACTTATCTTTTCCGCCTATATTTTTTTAACTACATATATGTTCAACATTTTCACAACTGAAATTATTACAATATCATAGGGTAAGAGTACAAACATACAAGAATAAAGAGAAAGGTTTCAAATGCATACGTTAGAGAGACTAACAGTGGGGAGTTGTGTTCAAACTCTGTTTTACCTCTGTGTTCGACCCCAGGTGTTGCCAGTAAAGGGGTTGATTCACTCACTTCCCCAGCGTGTCCGACACTGACAGACACAGGCGAGCCATCAGTACTGTAACTATTCATGGGAGCTCGCTGAGGGAAGAAATGCAATATTAAACTCAGAGAAAAGTTTCTGTTTACTTATAAACTGGAACCACAAAATATGATATTATGAGGGTAAATTTGGTGCTTTTTGTTATTGACAGCTTGGTTGGTATTGAACATTATGTAAATTATATGATGGTGTTGTACTTCAAAAGAACAACGTACTAATTTTTACAAAGTGTCTACTGATAGACAGGCAGAAAGTACACCTAATGGACACAGAAACAAACAGAACAGTGTATTATGCACAACTAATCCACAGTGTTTTGAAAACAATTGGGTGAATACAAAGTAATAACATTGATTAATTAGTGTTTTATGCTGTACTTAAGATTATTTTCACTAATATATATGACGGCTTGCCAGCCCAATGGATGTAGGAACACCCTAAGCAATGCAGGCAATATGGAAGATGCCACAATACATTTAAAGGAAGAAAAAAAGGACACCACACGAAGTCGGCTTCCTGGTGCCCCTTTGCTCAAAGTTTGTTTGTTTGTTTGTTTTGGGTTTTACACTGTACTCAAGGTTATTTCACTTATGACAGTGTGCCAGCCCAATCGGTGAAGGAAACCACTGTAAAAATTGCTGGCAACATGCAACACAGGACAAAACATTACATAACAAAACAGGACACCACAACAAATCAGCATCCTGTGCCCCTTAGCTCAGAGGGCACCAGGGCACATGAGGCTCCTATCCAACCACCCCCCTTTGATCAAAGAGTACAAGGGCATAGCTCCTGTTTAAACATCCACCAAAGACATAAAAGAAGAATATACATTTGATTTGACCAAAAGGACATAACTTAATAAACAGCTGCCAAAGCTCCTTCTTGAAGGTATTCGATTGATCACTAAAGAAAAATATGTGTGAAGTTTCATACATGTAGGTAAACATAAAGGGCAATTTGCCTCGAAGTTATTGGGGTAATGGACGGACGGACAGACAAGACCACAACAATCCGGATTGAATTATTTATGCCAAAGGGTAAAAATGCTTAGTGTTATTCATCCTTTGAAAATAATGTACCTGATATTGAATACCTGATAACCTGTACCTGATAACAACGATGAACAACTTATACATTTTGGCATTCAAGCTTTCAACGAAGCGGTTTTGCTGGACATAAGTCACATAAATATTGAATAAACAACGACAATAACTTATACAGTTTGGCATTCAAGCTTAAGGAAATCTCTTATTCCATTTTCAAGACAAAACCCCCAAAAATGTATAAGTTGTTCGTTTGTTTGTTTGTTTGATTGATAGGTGTTTATCGTCGTACTAAGTTATTTCATTTATAAGTAACGGATTCTCCACTTCTTAATCTGCTCTACTCAATACGGCGGAAAACCGGGAGAAAACCTTGTAAAAACCGCCCCCACTATTGCCGAAGTCACCGCGTGTGACTCCCTCATATACCTCAGGTCCACTGGGAGACTGCAACCACCGCTAACCACTCAGCCACGGCGTGGGCCACTAAGTTGTTCGTAGTTGTTTATTCAATAGTATGTCTATCCAAGCCGCTTGGATACAAGTATTTATAATGTACCTGTGCTGGTATAACAACATGAGCATTCTGTTTTCATACTTCCTTTGGCCGGAGTGTTGTGATGAATATTATTATTTAGAAAGATTATTATTTACTTTGTCATTAAATATATCATTATAATCATTAAATATATGATAAATGATACATTAACTAACAGATTATTATTAAATATTATTTACTTTTCATGCACCTTGAACCAGCAAGGGGTTTTGGTTTTTCATTAACCTTCAGGGAGTTTCAGATTTTACTCATAAAATGTTGGCAGACTAATTTCGTGAGCCGTCTGATCGGGCAAAGATTCAGGTATATATGTACATGTAAGACCCCTAAATTTACCTGAGAATATGGTAGGACAGCCTGTGCTTTGTCATCTTGTGTTTGCTGGCACAGTTTTAAAAATACTGTCTCCAGATTCTATCAATAAATGAAATAAAAAGAAACTAAATATGATGACAGTGACTAAACATCAAATTTAACATTGTTGCTGCAATAATGACTGAATAATATTTAAATTTGTATAGTTCACCATTTAAAATACAAACAGTCCAATAAACTAAATTAATTAACGAACAGTTCAAATTGGAAATTTCTAAACAAAACAAGTTTGTAATTTTACATAGCTGAAAATTAAAAAGTTTGCAATACCGGTTCCATGTACTTTTCCATTAGATGATTTGGAGAAGCTTCTGCTAGAAGATTACCATCCCTCATTAAACCAACCTGTAACATGCAGAATTTAGCGATTTATTTGATACTGTAATTTAATTCTGTACAAAAGAAAATTTGCCTTGCTGTGTATGGTGGGAAACCAGGAAGAAACCTTGTAAAAACCACCCGCGATCTTTGCAACCACCGATAACTTCCATTGTATACAATGTACGTAAGGCCCACAGGGGGGTTCTTACCTATTCTGGGTAGAGTGAAGGGGACTCAGCAACCAAACGCTCAACTAACTGATGTTACATGCAGTAGAAAATGAATACATTTACCCACATGAATCTTGAGCTTCGGCAATAGGAAGCTGATTTGTTAATGTATCATAATTGTACCGAATCTTATATGGATTATCTTGGTGTTTGCTGTGTAATTTGTATATTTGCCAACTGTGGTTTCCTTTGATTTGATTTGATTTGATTTATTCACCAATATAACAAATACATTGGAGGGAGTAAAGCTCAGTTGAGCTTGTT
>JAVFBZ010038832.1:0-10724 GCA_032466195.1 Katharina tunicata
CTGTGCCAGTGTGATTACTCGTTATAAAAAAAAATATATATGTGTTGATATAATTTAAAAAGAATATCATGTAGACCAAGAAATTAACCCATTAGTCTGTGAAGTAAGGATAACAGCAGTTACGAGTTATCCGATACAGGAAGGAGTTTTGTCTGCACCTGCAGGTCATCAATGCATACAATTGTTCCTATTTTTTATTATTTTTTTAATGGTTACATTGTTTCATATTTACACATTAAAGCTTTATGGATAACAACTGCGTTATTTTTTTCTGACGCGATGTTTCGATACAGATACTAGTGTCATTATTAAATTTAGTGGCACTGGTATCTGTATCGAATCGTCGCTTCAGAAATAACTAAAGAAGTTGGTATCCAAAAAGCCGTAATTTGTATGTCTTGTCAGCTACTAATTTTCACTGAAAGATGTTATTGTTTTATATTGTGGCATCACTATCGACCCACTAGCTTGGGCGCATTGCGTCTGTTTGGACTCAAATAAATAAGTCAAATAAATTGTATCAAAAGCTTACTGTTTGGGGAATTTTTTTTAATGCTCTCACAATTTTGGTGATGGCTTAATTTCGTTTGCTTATGGCTGATAATACTTTGTTTTCTTTGTTACATGCAATTACCGAGAAACTTACAGAAAGGAGTTATTTTTTAGCAACAGATTCGGACTGGTTCAACAAAATGCAAAAACTAAACATTGGATCGGACGTCAAAGATCAACAAGATTTATTTATGTATCTCCTATTATTGAGTTAGAAAGTCATAGAACGAATAGCTTCATTAAAGGGAAAGGAAACGACAATACAACGTCATAGGCAAAATGTAGACCATATCACAATGTTACTAAAACTATTATTACATTTCCAGTAGGATTAATCGTTTTCCACTGAAAGCCACTACTGTGACCAAAACGTAAGGTGGACTTTTTGCGCTACATTTCTTGTAAGGATCATGTCATTAAAATAAATGTATATTAAAATGTTGTTCATCAGATATATAATTTTATAACGTCATTTGTACAAGCTCTGATTTGCTAGGGAAAAATGTTGAGTAGTTTGGGTTATACTTATCTGCATGAACTACATAAGTAAATCATGGTCCAAACAGTCCACTATACATTTTACTTAATGTTGTTCACTTTAAGTGGCCTTCAATGGATAGCGAGAATATCTACAATAAATGTAAAAGCAGTTTTGTTAACGGCTTGTTAGGGTATGTTATCTTATTGGGACTTTTTTGTTGTTTAATTCGCCTTCAACAGGGCTAGGAACTGCTCGGGCACAAACCGCTATAAATCATAATTAAATTTGAAACATACGCATTGAATTTCAATTTTGTCCCGTATTTTATATAAATTAATCTGTACGAGAATACTAGTTAGAAATGATTACAGATGAGCAAAGCATAAATTTCTGTTATTTTCGCGATTTTATGGTGTTTCACACCAACGCATCTACATGCATCACATTTGTCACAAGGCCGTGATTTGATAACCCTGGAATGGATGGACCAAACGATGTTTTAGACAAGAGAATGGATTGAAATCTAAGCAACATCGACGATGGATTGCTAAAACCAATGAAAGCACCACGACTTACAAATGGAACTGCCATGTGGTATATCCGGTCCAGTTACTGGATCTCGACCTAGACGTGGAAATTAAGCGGTTTAACATTGCTAGATTCGAATATATATATATTTTTGTATAAATGTAGAGAAAGAAAATTTTGCTTGCCTTCACTGGGATTCGAACTCGGGTCTATGGCTAGCAGGGCCAACGCTCTAACCGACTGAGCTACAAAGGCTCACAGTAGAACTAGTGAATTTTTAATCAGGTTAAGGCTGCGAATCTTTCTCTACGTAAGCACTGACACAGGGACATCGAAATGGTGTCTTTCTTTTATCTAGAAATTACCCATAAACTTGTTTTGCTGTTATTGAGTTATTCTGATGATCTGGTACTGGTATATATATATTTTTGTGTAAATGTAGAGAAAGATAATTTTGCCTGCCTCCACCGGGATTTGAACTCGGGTCTCTGGTTGACAGGGCCAACGCTCTAACCGACTGAGCTACAGAGGCTAACGGTAGAACTAGCGAACTTTTATCCAGGTAAAGGCTGCGAATCTTTCTCTACGTAAGCACTGACACAGGGACACCGAAATGGTGTCTTTTTTATTTAGAAATTACCCATAAATTTGTTTTGTTGTTATTCTGATGATCTGGTACTGGTATATATATATTTTTGTATTAATGTAGAGAAAGAAAATGTTGCTGCCTCCACCGGGTATATATATATATATATATATATTTTACCAAGAGTAATCACACTGGCACAGGGATATCGACTAATTAAAGTTGATAAATTATCTCATGTTCTAGATTAATTATATATATATATTTTTTTTTGTATAAATGTAGAGAAAGAAAATTTTGCTTGCCTCCGCCGGGATTCTAACTCGGGTCTCTGGCTAGCCGGCCCAACGCTCTAACCGACTGAGCGAATTTTTATCCAGGTAAATATATATTTACATATATTTTTACATTTATACAAAACTATATATTTCTTTGTAAACAGTTAACATAGCTACAATGTGGCACCAATTCAGAAGTTTGGAAACAAAATCTTGCGTTCGGGGTTGAAAACCCCTGACAGACGGTTTGTGTAATATGGCTTGACCTCAGTTTGTCCCCAGCTTGTCCTCGGTAAAACGGTGCTGGTACTTTATAAAATACTTCGTAATCAGTCGACTTATATTTATATCCTAAAAAAGCGCGGTATTTTACCTTGAAAAGCCCAGAGAGTCCCATCAATTCGTGACGTAAATTATGGAACACAATTTGTATAAAGAAAATGCTCATTGACCAAGACAGTAGAATCTTAGTTGATTTTCGCAGCTGGTGAGTGTTGTGTTCTGGAAAGCACGTTGCTTTTCTAAAATTCTAAATATGGAAACGAGCAACCTTTACTTTGATAAAGATAGCTGTAATATTTGCATGACTAGGGTGTCACCGTTACATCTTTTTTATATTACTGTCTTACTTCACTTAAAATAGAATGATATAAGAAACCGAAGCGATTTAAGATAAAGATCTGCGGGTGCAAAAACGAATGTATGTGTTATTCATTGCTTTTTGGATTTTTTGTCAATATATACGCCTTAAGAAAGAGTGTTCTATGAAAACTAGACCGGAAGCGCACAGCGTCCCAATCTTGATTTATCTTTATTGCATTGTAATGGTATTAGTTTATAACCAAAGCAACACGAACTAAGTGCCCTAGCGTTCTTTTTTAGCAGAGTCCCCATCCGCCAAACTCTACATAGATATTATTTTCGTCAGGAGCTCAACACGTAGATTGATTAAGCGTTAAGAATAAAACGGAAGACAAGGCCCATGATTGACTTGCTTTTTTGCAAGATCGTCTTTAACGCCATGATATCATGCTACATGAGTTGTAGTGAAGATAAATAGGAGCTTGATATTTCATAAGGTTCAACAGCTTATTGCTGTGAGACATTTTTACTAGATTTTGTTTTCGTGACTATGATGTAAAAATCAAGCAAATGAGATAACATGGCATGATTGAATCTAAAAAATATCACTTGCAGTTGCTCCTGAAAGGACAAAAGTGGACGGCCAAAGATGCAAATGGATCTGGCGATCACGGGTCATGTAGTCCCGCTTAAGGGTCGCTTGTCATACCGGATTTCTCTCTACAAACTTGGCGGAAATGGACTGACTTGAGAATGGACTGTTGGATGCATTAATGTATAAATGTTACACTTTGTTATATTGTATACCACTGGTTTGACGGTGTAATTATTTAGTGTCAGGCCTCAGGGAGTTATTCGCTACAGTCATAAAGCAGAATCCCACTTGCTTGTGAAAATATGTCGTGTGATCAGTATAGGGTTTCCAAATTGTCATCTCCAAAGTTAAACAAATTCATAAAATCACAATGTTGAAAAAAGTCTTAAATAAATGATGTTTATTTATTTATTTGATTGGGGTTTAACGTCATACTCAAGGATATTCCAAGTATATGGCGACTTTGCGTTGTTGATGTATAACGAATAAATCATGAATACTATATAATATATCTTATGCCATGCACTTTTTGTGTACGTGTAGTTTAGTCGGGTTGCTTAGTGGTAAAATCGAATAAAAGTAGAGAGGAGAAAGCTAATCATCATTGGTAACAGTCAGAATCCGCAATATGATTTCATTCCTGGCCCATCCGTTTTCACAGAAAGACATGTTTTCAATTGAAATCAACCGAGATTGCTGTCGGAGTTATACCGTTTTGATTAAACATAATGTGTTTTGCTCTCTTGTCATTTATGAGAATCGAAAGTTCTCTCCAGATATATTTGTTGCTGGCTTATTTATGACTAGTGGTTGGCAGGATGTTGCCGTCACAATGTAACAGAACGATTTCAGAGACATTGGATGTCAATATTATTCATTCGTATTCAATTATATATGTGGAAAGAGTTTTAATATTGCAATTTTATATTTATTTTAATGTTTTACATATAAACGTTTTTTATTTACACAAAATACACGTCAAACTATATACTTATTATGTGTACATTAAATTATGAAAAACCAATTAGCCAGAGACCCTAGTTCGAATCCCGGTGGAGGCAAGCACAATTTTCTTTCTCTACATTTATACCAAAAATTTAAAGTTAGATTATATTAGTATTTAGAAATATGAGGATATACACATACAAATATGAAAACAGTTATAAGCATAATACATTCAATTAATAAATCATGTGTTAAGAAATACAAAAGTGTTTAATATTTTATGTTGTGTAATACACTTTTGAGATTTTATTTAGTGGCGCGATGGGAAAAATGTACAAGATGTAGACCGCTCGTATTCTGTTTTCGCCTTGATCAGACATTTGTGTGAAAGGTATTGATATTACAATACGAAACGAGAATCCTTTACTTGGTTTTATAAAATTGAAAACACCTTCTGCAATGACATAATGTATTAATTTTCACATGTTTAATTTCCTCAGAAGAACCATAGAACAATAGGTTAGTCGATCCCTTCTCATCAGTATTTTACAGTTAATAGTCGAATAATTGCTGTCTTTGCGCAAAGTAGTTTGGGCACTCGAAGAAATAATGAGAAGCAGTTTTCATGGAAGAAAACCACCACTGAATTTGGAAGAATCGGAGATACATTAATTTAAGAGATCATCGTTCAGTGAACTTCCACCGTTTGTTAAACGACAATGTTTTGTGTAAAAGGTAGGACCGTCATTCATTACATTAACACCAGACCAGAGGAGGTGTTGTTGAGACAGAAAATAATTAAAATAATTTGTAAAAATAGTAATAAAAATAATAATAATAATAATAATAATAATAATAATAATAATAATAATAATAAACTTTATTTTACTTCGATAAAGCTGCATAGGCATACGCCTCTTTCCATGCAGGCCGAATGATAACAATACATTTAAACAATAATAACAATGAAACAATAATTACAATGAATAAATGTTATATATATATATCTGTATGTTTAAAATTATATATCTACAAATTTAAAAAATAAAATTTAATTAAATACAAAATAATCTTAAGGTACAATTGAAATATCTGAAAAATATCTTAAGAGGGTCGTGTTTTATATCCTAGTACCGGTTTGTCACTTTGACCATATCCCTTTTCAATCTCTGTTCTTATATTCCCTCTAAAAGGCAATTAGATGTTACAGACAAAGAAGCTGTAATTGGACCATCTTAGATGATTCGATGTCACGTGAACATGTTACTGTGAAATTGTCCATCACTATAACGTTAATACAGGGCGTTTTAATGTTTGTGTCTTTTAATCGTACCAGATATCCTGGTAAAAAACATTGAATTTTAAAAACTTAAAGCAGTCCGAGACATGCTATATCCCTTGAAAGTGTATCGTGTAGTATCGATGGTTAGGTGTTATATCCCGTAAAGTGTATCGAATAGCAAAAATAAAAGTTAGGTGCTATATCCAGTAAAGTGTATCGTATATATAGTACACATATTTGTTAGGTGCTACATCGCGTGAATTGTATCCGTTTGCACAAATATAGGTTACGTGCTATATCCCGTAAAGTTTGTCCTATTGTAAAATAATGGTTAGATGGTATACCCCGTAAACTGTACTCTATAGTAAAAATATTGGTTAGGCGTATATCCCTTAAAATGTATAGTATAGTACAAGTGTATAGTATAGTACAAAAATAGGTTAGGTGCTATATCCCATAAATATCCCACATTTAGAACACACAATTTCTCCTAATTTTGCAAATGCTTTCTTCAATGCAACTCTATTCACGGGCGTGGTTTCCTTTATTTATAGCGTAAAGAAATCAATTGGTCAGTTATGGAAATAAGATGTCTGATAGAGGCTACAACGTTGACACTGTGGCAAGAATGTCCTTTTAAGTAATCTTGTTGGCTTTAGTAAAGATCGAAAATATTAGATTTTCAGCCCACAAAAGAAGCACTGTAGGTGTATAATAAGAAATCGATGCCTGTATTTTAGTTAACTATGGCGAACATTTGCTCATTAAATTAAGGACACAAAATCAATCTTTCTTATAAAGATAGTTGTTTCCTTCAGGAGAAATTTTTTAGACAGATTATACCTACAACGTTGTCACAAATCTAAAGATAATTTTTTTCAACATAAAAAATAAATTTAGCTAATTGTTAATGTTTCTCAGTTTGCTCAATTTAATTGCCTTTGAATAAAAAGAAAGATATTAGGTGCGCCAAATTGTACAGCTGAACAGCAATAAAACGCAAAGTTACTGAGAGACACAGCAATGCCTTCACTGTTAACAAACGCATATAAGCAAAATTCCGGAATGAGCTGAAGCCCAACAAAAAAGCAGTACTTATACTTGTATGCCCCTCCACTCTCTCCATACTCCCACTCCACCCGTTACACACACATCCCAATTAATGAATGGACGTAAGATGATTTGTCTGGTTTCAATGACCTCTCCGCTTTAAAGAGAATCGAATCTCTTACACTCCGTCGCCTCACATAAAGAGTTATTTTTGATACAGTTAATGACACCTTGACGCAAACGAGATAAATTTGATTCTTCTAACCCCTTTGATAAAATTAGTCAATCAAATGATGTTGTTTCCCCTTGGTTTCATCAAAGGTGTCAAAAATAAAAGCAATGAATTCGCTCTTCTTTATGGCCACGGCGGATCAGAAATGTGTAAGGGGAGGCGACAGGTGTGATTATGCCTATCTGTAACACACTGCAGTGCTTGGACATTTAACCCATTGGAATAATACAAGCTATTATTCTGCAGAAGTACGATACACAGCAACAACTTCTTATATTTAATAGTCACGGCGTTTCAATCTCATTTTGTGTCAATTGAAAACGATCCTTCAAATGAGATTAAAAGCAGAAGTATTTAAAATAAAATTCTATTTGTGTATGATTTTTCAGATTTTACATGCCACCCAAAGAACTTAAGCTATTGCCGCTTTCAACAACCTTACTAACGCATAACCACTGTTAAAAGATGCTGAAAGCTATATTTATATCCAATAAAACAAAATCAAAAACAGTCATTTGAGACAATTATTTTTATCACGTGTGACAAGATATTGGGCAGCTAGTTCTCCTTCCCAATCAACAATTAGATGATATTTGATACAATTTATCTGATAATGATCAACATCTGATGCTTTGATGTATTTTCTGAGAGATGCGCTGGATCGTAAAAACAAATTATTCTGATTTTATGAAAATCTGAAAATCGATAAATCTATTTAGTCAAAACATACAACACCCCTTATTAATGTTGAATAGTCGCTACTTGTATCAACATTAAGTGGGAAGTAAATCCCGAAACAAACACGATAACAAACAAATTCAGCGACATTCCGGCTGCAACCTGTGTTGTAACACTAACACACAACATAGATTTCGGATTGTCTGCTTCACAATAAAATCGAATAATTTCAGATACATAAATAATTTTCTTTTTTTAACCAACTCTTGGTTATCGAAATAGTGTAGATTAGAGATCTCTTTACTTTTCCAATTGCCTAGTTAACAGAACCGGGGCTTAAAAAGTAAACAAAACGCCATTAAAAAACCCAATTGACAACAATAAAACTTAGAAATGCTTGTCTAAGGAAAAGGTGATTAGTCTCCCTTAATAAGCTCTTCCCTGTAAGACGTGCAAATCTTTCACAATTATAGCTTTACCTAACGAGGAACTTTTGATGTAGCTAAAACAATTGGATGTTTTTTAAATCAATATGCGGCATTTCAAACCTAAATCGAGCAGGCCTAATCAAACGGAGTGCGTTGGACTTTTAATTGATAACATGGTTACATTCATTGACGATTGCAAAATATGAGCCGTTGGCATAGCTGGGTTGTTAGGTAATAGAAAACACCGCTGAGATTAAACCTGCTGCAACACTAGCATGAATCAGAGAGTAAGAGAAAAATAAAATTACCACGTACGGCTGTCGTGAACAGCAAGCATGTCAATAAAGTCATAGTTTAGAGTTACGTGTTGAAGGATATCAATAGTTTCCAATAAATGAGTTTAAAGGATGTGTTATCAAAATTTCTTACAACATTTGAAATAAAAAAAACTGGATTTTATTTACCGTACAGCAAAAGCAACAAACAATATTATATGGAGCAAAAACAACAGACAGGACTTACTTCCACCAACAAAATCAATCAACACGATGAACTCCAAAACAACACATAACACGAATTAATCCATGAACACCAAATAAAATAAATAAACACAAATCAAAACCATAACCTGAAGTTGTGAACAGCATCGCCTTTTCAGAACTTCCTCATTTAAAAACACGGCACTGGCAAAACAGGTTAAAACTGCACAAATATTACAAAATTATACTAAAGATTATGTCAAGACTTTATTGGAATTGTTTTAATTAAGTAATCCTTCAAGGTGATGGATTTCTAAAATGTCACAATTCATTACTTTAAAATAAACATATTTATTCGGTTGTGAATGGAGACAGAAGAGCGCCACATCAGCGTAGTAATTGCTACGCAGTTTTAAAACAATTCAAATAATATTAAGCCCAACTCGCAAAACCTGCAAAACCATGCAGTGAAATATGCATTTATGTTTGAGTTATTATATGCGGGTACAATAACGTTAATGGAGCAAGTTATTGTCCAGGCAACCTGTCCAGACAATCAGAAATCACTGTAAATCTTAATGAAATTGTAAAAACAAGATTTCCGATACGAAGTGATAACAGATGAAGAAACCATCATTTGTCTTTTCCAATGATTGTTTTTTGCTTTTCACATCATTATATTAGTGTCTACGTAAAACACGTCTTGTGATAGGCTACAAATATATGCGGCTAACGAGCCTGTTGACCTATATAAAAGAAGCGCGTAATTGAGTCTAATCATTAACCACCATTTGTAGTTGCATGGCTTGAGGCGTAAAGTCTATTAAATTGATCACGTGTTCACATACAGGAATACCCAGTCTATGTATCTCAGGTCATACCAGAGTTTTACATGATGCCCATTGTCCCCAACTTTATCGGCTGGTACACATTTTCTTTAACAGAGAGGAGCCTTAGACTTGCGTGACTAGACACGGTTCTTCAACATCTTTGCTTTCATTTTGTCTGTTGAAATGTTAATAGTTCTAACATCCACTTATCAAAGGCGTTACAGGGGTATTTATTTTGAAAACGATTAAAAGCATGCAACCCTTGAGTTTTTACATGTATTAAATATTCTTTACTTAGTAGCCATTTTTGTTTTTTGAAGCTAAATATAAAATATTCGAAAGCTTGTTAGAACTAGCACAGACTTCAATGGGTTAATCAATCATATTAATCTAGATACATATTGAAATTGTATATGATAACTATTGTATAGATAGCTTTATGTCTTTCACTTTGTATAGTCTACGGTCAGAAGCTTCAAATACATTATTTATTTAATTGTCGCAGATGGTTGGTGGGAGCCACCTGCATGTATGCCCTGGCTCTCTGAGTTATACAGGGTCATTTTGAGCCGATTTGTGTCTTTTGTGTTGCCAGCGTCGTTTAGGGTGTTTTCCTTTACCGAGTGGGCTGGTACTCCGCCCTGTGATTGGAATAAATTTAAATAAGGCGTAAAACCGAAATCAATCAACCAATCAATCAATCAATTAATTAATTATCTCTTCTGCTCCGGATCAGAAGTTAAGGTCAGATGAAAGGTGAATTAATTCGAGATGCCCTTGTAGACAAAATCCAAACCTTAACGTACTATGCACGATTCCATTGAAGATAAAATTAATGGGACGCGTGACTGGAATAGAATGTATTTTATTTAGTGTAAGTTTTATAACATAGAACATAAGCTTACATTGGAGCTATTCTCATCATTTTCAACTGGATTTTTCTCTCGCTTCAAGAAAAAAATATATGGTAACTCATTTAGACAAGTTAAAGCTTCCAGGGGTGATGGCTATGAGAAGGAATACGAAACATAAAGGTCGTTTGTCGCTAGTTTGCTGTACCAAACAGAACCGTTACAGTTACTTTTTATAAAATCAAGTCGTTTTTTGAAAATGTCTTATTTTCAGCAAACGTTTCAGCAAAAAAGAAGTAATTCGAACTTAGTACATGGACAAAATATTAGGCCTAATTATGTACTAG
>JAVFBZ010038887.1:0-10720 GCA_032466195.1 Katharina tunicata
TATTTTACAATAAATATTGTAAATATATAAAATCGCTGATCGTTTTCTTTCTGTTTGGTGTCTACCGTAACAATATTATTTCACAGACACTCCAGTGAGACATTACATCAAAGTGTGAAGGAAAGTACCATTCTTTGTCTTCATTAAAATACAGATGCAAGCAAAAAATAAAAGCCGAGTAGCTAGCAGTTGTAGCAGGTTTTTTACATGGAGGAAATATTGAAAGTGTGCCCAATCACAGCTTATAACCCCTCACCGCCTACAGCAATGTATGAGCAATATTAAGTAAAGAGCAGATAAATATTTAAATTTTTTTATGTTATGATATTCACAACATATATATGCATGAGTATTGTTAAATAAGATTGACAGCAATATTGGTCTGAAAATCGGCTGTGGACAATTACTGACAAACATGTGCATCTAGTTCTGACTACTAATCATGTATATGACATTATTTTTTTCACATCAAAATATATTTTGTCCATTATAAGAAAGGGGTATTATAACTTTTACAAAATTTACTTATAACCTGAAATGCACAGTATTGTGGCAGTATTTATTGCTCAGAGGTAATGCACAAACCGATAAAAATTTACGTCCTACTTTTTAGAACAACTGTTATAAAATCTAGTGGCAAACATGTCTTGAAAATTTAACACAAGTCAGACTAAACAGAGCCAGCTTGCTTTGAAGGTAAAACAAAGCGTTAGAAGTTAATGAATTTGTAAAAATTTGGCCGTTCTAAATCTTCTCAGCAAAAAAAACGAGGATGGGTACTCGTAGAATGGAACTTTTTTGCAGTCACTTGTAGGCCATATCAGCATGTGATTTTTTTGTTATGCAATATGTTAGCAGAAAAGTGCCTTGTGCAGTTTGATTCTGATTTATATTGATTATATGCAACACAGTCTAACCCTAACCTGATCCAGATACACCCAATAGCTACATGTCGATCAAACCACTCGGACTAGCTTCCACCCAACCACCTGCATGAAGCAGTTTTAGTTTGATGATATAGATTTATTCAATCCAGTTCTACGCGTATGTTTTTGTATTAGAGAGGAACTGGTTACTTTTATCAGAACGTATCAAATAAAAAAATCCAGTATTTCAATATAGTTTGGGCTGTTTAAAACGTTTCCCTTTGCACTCGGCTTTAGCTGGCACCTTATTTCACATTAGTCTAGTTATTGTGTGCAAAACAATATTCTAGTATGGTGTTGTTGTTGCATTGCCAAATTTGGACTTATTTTTATCCTGTGATTGACGTTTTAAACAGGACAAAATCCATAACAACAATCTGAAAATGTCGACGATAGACATTCACGTAAATCAAACAGTAAATTGGCCATTCACTATTTAGTTGCTTCAATATTTCTAACTTTAACAGCTTCATAAAAAAAACTCACGTTGTTTACAACCAGGGGGCTGACATCTTGAATTTGTGTAAATGTTTGTCAAAAGTAGAGACGGAAAGCGGATCAGACAATATTTACACGTGATGATAGTCTATTTTCTAGTGGGCATTATATTTTCATTGTAGATACACTTATCATACATTTACCAAGAAAAAAATACAGATAAGTACACCTTGCTGAAAAAAAATATTGCCATTATTTAGAAAATTGCTAAGAATTAGCAAATAATGCAGGGAATTGGGGGTATATAACAGTAAGTGTATTGCCCAGCCACGGTCACCTGGCTTGTAAGTATTGGATAGTAAATAAAATAGGTTCTTAAAAAGTTACCATTTTGCATGTTTATTATTTTGGCGACACACACACAATCGAGACTAATGACAAAAAAAAGGAGTAAAGCAGTTTTATTAAAAAATGAATTTGTCCCTACCTCATTATATTTGTCAACAGTAATCACAGCGGCAGAGGGATATTTTGAATTCTCGTCCTGCTGATAGATAATTGACTTGCCTAGTAGTGAGGAAGTTTTGATCCTCTAAAGACAGGATTATGTCATTGAAATTCATCCTGTTTTCCGGCCAAATAGGATTATCTAGTGTTTTATAATGGTCAAGATTACTCAACTGGCGATCTGCCTCATTTATGTAATCCTTTCTTGCCATTATAATCGTAGCAGGCCCTTTATCAGCAGGTTTAATAACGATATATCGATTTTGAAAAACTTACATATAGGCTGTCTTTCTCCAATGGTGAGATTAGATTAGGTTTGTTTTTAGTATTGAAATCTTTTCAAAATCTGTACTAAGTTTTGCAACACTAGCAGTATTCTTGGGGTCAGTGATTGGCGGTGCATAACCAGTTTTTTTCTGCCAATTACAGCTTCTGTATATATCTGCTCTAGCCAAGGCATCACGATAACCGAATATATAACCGTATTTCCTAGTCTTAAAATCTCTGTCAGAGTATTTCTTGGGGGATGGGACGAAGGAGAGACCATAGTCAAGGAGGGGTATTAAGGGTTACACAATATTTGTACCTAAGCCGAAATTAAGGTGGACCATGCCTTAATATTATATTTATATTTTTTTATATTTATATATTTAACACTACATGAAAAAGGTGTTTCTGTTCAAATTACTCCTTACTAATTTATTTGGGTATTTAGTGCTTTATGTATGATTAACAGGGTGGATGGGTGGGAGCGTTCTGTGTCCTGGTGTTCTCTGAAAGATGATTTTTTTTGATGGGTCTAAATTTTTGTGTTCTAAATATTTCTTCTTCGTTACCGGTGTGGTTGAGGATGGTTTCAATGATCCACTGGGTTGACAAGTATTGGCATAAAACAATAATCACGCAACAAAACAGGCGAATCTGATTGTTTATGCGAAACTTAAGGTAATTCACAACAGGATAAAGGATGCGTGTTTGAATATACATGCATGCTATCATACTTAGCACAGGCTGAAGGAACATTATCTTTCTATCAGAGCTATTAGGCCTACATGAAGTGACTTCACAATATTTAGTTGAGTTAAGAGTCGATACCTACTGTCTGAATACTGTACACTGCCATCACATAAGTCAAATATCATTGAGCATGGCGTTAAAACCCAAACCCAACAAATTAACCACCCATCCCATGCACACCCAACGCCCCATCAACCAACATCTGACCCTACACTACCCTAACAAAGAAAAAACCACAAAAAAAACCTAACCAACCAACAAACTTGGACTCTTGAAGTACACAGACTCGTGAGAGGAAGATCACCACTCTGCTTGCTGGATTCACTCATGTGACCTTTAGAACGAACGTCTCTTGTGTTATAGTAAGTCATGAGGCACACCTGACAAACTAAAAGGGAGACATCACCCAATTTACCATTTAAAAATATACAGCTCTAACACTAGGTTTTTTGTTTGTTTTAGGCTTTTATGTTTCTACACCAGCTTATTTCCTTCTTGTTAAAGTCTTACAGGAGATACCTCACTTCATCACCAAGTAGCAACAAATATTTTCATATAAGATAATCTCAGGATGGGACAATATGTGGGATTCACAGCACAAGATATCAAAAGAAATACTTTTTCCATGGATCTCAACTCACCGAGCACCACGGCCCAGGAAGCTCCCAGCAACCGTCTGATCTCTTCTTTAAGTAAGTAAATTTAATTCATTGCAGCAACAAAAAATGCTCAAAGATAATTTAATGAATGCAACTTCTGTGCTGGATAAAATAAGTATGTCCATCACAACTAGTCAAACAGAAATTATTTATTGTCGACATCTACAAGACTTTGTGGAGAAAGGGAGTAGGCTTATTTTTGAGGGTACAAGATCTCTTATTAAAACCTCATCCTATAACTGAATTACTTGAGTCGATTTATTTTTTAGGGTACATGATCTCTTATTAAAGACTTATCCTATAACTGCATTAACTCGAAAGATAAAACACCATGAGAGGTCACTCAAAAATAATGCAACATGAATAGCAACTCTGATCAGCCAACCATCTGTTTTCATACACAGATGTATAATTGTATAAACAGTATGCGTTAATCAAAACATACAAAACTCGAAGAAAATAACATAATAATACATAAGCAATGCAAATTACAATGGTAACTCTTTATCTATAAACAATTTACATACAGAAGAATTTTACAATTTATTTTTTACAATTTACAAGTTTGCAAGTTAAATATGGTATAAGTATAAACACATTTTTACAGTTCTTCTTTTGGTGTAATTTTTAACATAATACTTTTGATTTTCTCTAGTATGGCAGTGAAATAAAGATCCTCCGGGTTATCTTCAATCATTTCTTCCACCGAAAGGTCCTTGTATTCTCCTTGTAGCTTTTTCAATAAAGAAAAAGATTTTGAGAAGTTCTCTGAGCATGTCTGCTTCAAGCTTAACATGGCCGTAATAACTTTTTCCCGAACATCATGGTCTGGAGAATGAAGCAGCCGAGGAATTAAATCACACCAGCCTAAGTCTAGCATCATCTCAAGTAACGGCACTCTGTAATAGAATTAAAAAAGTTTAACAACTATTTTAAACTAATACTGTGATTTCCAACACTCAAGTGACAACTGCTGGATGGGTGGAGGGATGGTTGCATGAAGTGGGGTTTTAAGTCGTACTTAAGGTTATTTCACTCATATGCAGAATGCCAGCCCATTGGGAGACAAAGACCCCCGTTAACTTTAGTGCAAACAAGATGAAACACATAACAGAAAGCCAACACAAATCAGCAATCCCTATGTACCTGTACGTGACTTGCCAAGAGCACCAGGGCAAAGGACGCTCGACCAGCCACTCACCAGTATGAAAAGTGGTGAAGAAGGTGTCAAGGTGTTAAGACTGGAACAGACTCAATACTTTGTTTGTCGTTGAAGTTTATTGTGTGTAAACTTACTCTTTATATTGTGATTTCCTCATCTTCACATTAGAATCTTCTGGGTCCATCTCTTCAATGTGCTCCTGAAAACATACAGCAAATATTCTGATGTGAAGACTCAGGAAAAAAAACACCTTGTTTAGATACATTTATACTGATTAATCACTATTAAATTGGTTTCATGAATAATAACAATTTATTAATTTATTTATGTATTTATTTGATTGGTGTTTAACGTCATAATCAAGGGTATTTCACTTATATGATGACTTTGCGTTGCAGGTGTATGATGAAAAAACGGAAAGAAACCTAATAAAAACCACGCTGCGACCTCCGTAGCCACTGGAAACTTTCCTTTACATACATAAGTAAACAGGGGGATTGGAACCTACATTAGGTATGGTAAAAGGGCAATCTAGAGCTTAACCAAATACAGAAGGGGATTAGAACCTATACTGTGTAGAGGGTACAGTGAAAACATTACAATATTTAATATAAAAGTGTGTGGAGGCTCCCTGATTATTGGAAAAAATTAGTTTAATTTATAATTTAATTATTGCAAATTACTCCATTAACAGTATGGTTGAAAAGAAAATATTTTTGTTTCTTCCCCATTTTCGGAACTCTCTGGTAAATGTTTTAAGTTAACTCTCATGCTTCCATACTTAACACTGGAGGACCATTATCAGAGCTAACACTTGTTCACATGTTTAAGTCACTGGAATACACCACTGTCATTCATATAAGTGAAATGACCATAAACACAGCTCAACCACTGTTTATTTTGGTAAAAATCCCTAACAAAATACAGAACTTCTCACTTGTGAACCGTAAGAATACCCTTGTGAGATTTAGAAATACACCAGACGTCAACGAAATCCAGGATATTGGAACACCTGTTCTCACCTGTTCTAACAGTAAGTCACTAAGTAGTGTTACAGCTTTCTCTTGGAGTTTGTCAGTCCCTGGCTCCTTAAATAGCTCTATGAGAACCGAAAGCCCTCCCAACTGTAAGAACTTCTGTTGAGCGATGGGAAAGTGACGAACAATAGAGGAGATAGCGTAGAGAGCCCTTCTCCTCACGCTGAGGTGTTTATCCATGGACAGAAGGCGGATCAGCTGAGGCAACGCCCCAGATTCCACCGCATCCACCTGTACTGTTGGATTACTAAAAAAAACAGACATAAATGATTAATTTTCCTAGCCATGATGATGTAGAAGTTCTGGAGATTTCTGGAAGTGTGGTCAATTTATTGAATGATGGTAGAGGTCTGATTTAAGCAAACAAAGCATAATTTCTTCTATCCACTATAAACTATCAGATGTTAAACCGGATGGATTGTATGTTTGGCTTGGTTTTTATGTTGTACTTACAGTTATTTCACTCATACGTACGACTACGAGTGTCAGCCCAATGGGAGAAGGAAACCACCCAAAGAGCCACCGGCAACATATAAGACATCACAGTACATATACAGTGTACAGTGTGCAATAAATCCCTTTCTGAAGCCCCTTAGCTCAGAGAGCACCAAGGCATAGGAGGTTCCCACCCGCTCATTTTGGGGAAAACATAGCATATTTAGAGGACAAAAAAATTAAACACAGCTTACTGGTGACTTTGGACCTGATATATTGCAATTAATTACTTGATTTGTTTTTTGGTTTCATGGTAATTTACAAATCATATATTTCACTAGACGGTGAGCTTGACTTTCGACAAACAGTTTCCAACACACCCATTGAATTATTTTGAATAAAGTTGACTATGATCTCACCTTTGAGTTGCTGACCCCATGACATGTGCAGCTGCTGCTCTTATTTCAGTGGTTGTGTGATTCAGCAGACGTGACAATGGGGACATACCTCCCATGTCACAAAACATCACAGCATTGTCAATCTGCAACAACATCACACATACATGTAAATCATTAACTATCAGTCAGAGTTGATAATATAACATGAAGCTTTGTTACATAAAGGTAATTGGTAACTGCTCAACAACACATGTTCTAACCCCTTTGTATTGTATAGCCTATATAAACCTTAATGTTATGTTCATTTTCATTCCTGATGATGGCTTCATAGTAAGTTGAAATATAGATACTATACAAAATGACTTCAATATTCAGAGTTTCTGTTATTCCTGTGTGTACAGACAAATAGGCAGACAGCCAAACCGATGGAATTGATTGATTGTTGTTTAACGCAATGCTTAAGGGTATTTCACTTATATGACAGCGCTGTATTCCAACAGTAGACAGGAACTCTTAAACACAACCATAAAATGTGTAGTCACGTTAGTTTTTTGCTGTTGGAAAGATATTGTTCTTCAAGTGCTAAGTATGACGGCATGAATATAATCTGGAAACATCCTACCCTTAGCCATAAAAGTGTAGAAGTAGCATTCATAACTATTAAATCTGCCATTAAAGTTTCAAAACAATTGGGTTTATACTAACAAAGAAACTATTTGATTCAGGGGAGATAACATTGATAATTATTTGCTGCCGGAGCTCATTTTTCGTAGGCTTCTGATTGATTGCCAAAAAATATATATGTGAAGTGTCACAAAAAATTGGGCAATTTGCATCGGAGTTTCAAAACGTTTCTCTAGGCCCATTGGGGCAAAGGAGTCATGAACTGCATTCATCAAGGTCAAGACTTATCCATGACATTTCCTGTGTAGTTGTTTTATTATTGGGTTTTTACATCGTACTTAAGGTTAATTCACTCATATAACACCATGCGAGACCAATGAAGGAAGCCACTCTAAAAACCATTGGTAACAACCTTTGATTGATTGGTGTTTAATGCCGTGACCATGGGTATTTCATTTATATGCGGCGATGTATTCCAACAGTAGACTGCGACTCAAACAACCAAAAAATGCAAATTCACTTAAGTGTTATCACTGTTGGAAAGATAATGTTCCTCCAGTGCTGCCCTTAGCCAGAGGTCTGATAACTGTTTCAATAGTTGTCTTTTATGTATATCGACAACTATGATAAAGAATTCAAGAAAGCTGATCACATGTACGATACTTGTATTAACTGAACTACACTGCTTGGTATACATGGACTGAGTGACAACTAGAAGCATATGACAAGGAGTGACGTCACACAGCTAGCGCGTTACATAGAAAACATAGAGATATCGTAACAATAACAAAGAAGACAATGTTTGTACAAAGGGCATTTACAGGATGCCAAACAGGACAACACAAGAAATTGACTTGCTGATCTCCCCTTAAATCACAGAGCACCGGGCACAAGAAGCACCCACCAACCACATGCACATATTATGGTAAATCAGTCACGTACATGTAAGACAATATCTTCAGGGTTACGTTTAAGGATCAATGTAAAATGTACCCATCTAGTAAAACTAAAACAAGTAAAGGTCACAATGTGAACACCCTTGCTTGGATTATGTTAAGTAATAAATTGATTTGATTGCGAAAGATAGCCTCTCCGTTTAATCCGTTATTTCCTTAATGGTATGACATTGTCCTTGGCAGAGGATAATGAGATTTCAACTTTCAGGAGCAAAGTAAATTTCCCTAATTCATACTGTCCATTAATTAGCTAATGATGGATGTAAAATAATCAAGCCATCAACTTATTTTAACTATTGATGAAAATCATTTACCTCATGTAAAGTAATAGTTGTAAAAATCAGTATAATAGAAGACGCAAAAATACCAGATAGATACTTTATACCTTAATAACATAAAATTTAATTATTTTATAAATCAAGTTATTCAAAATTATATACAAAAATAGATTACACTGTAGACACATAGTGAAAATTGTGTTTACTCATCTATATGATCAGCAATAATAGAGTAGATATTATCCACAAATTAACCAATCAAATGCAATATTACGAGGATGTGAATAGGGGATGTCAGGAAGATAAACTGTCGGCCTTTGGGGATTTTTCTCCAAGATTGACATTAGCTTATACCTAGGTTAATCGCCTTCAGGATATATTTTGTTTAATTTAATAAAGATATACCATCAGTTAATTAGGTTGTGTAATAATGCTATTGTTTTGTTCAAGGTCATGTATGCAACACAATGTTTTCTGTCAAGAACTGTCTGATTGGATCATCTACCAATAACTAAACCAGGAAGTTCTGTAAGATTAAATGGATTGATTGGTGTCTAATGCATGCTCAAGAGTATTTTGCTTATTTGACGACTGCATATTCCAACAGAAGACAGCCACTGTAACACAACCAAAGGATATGAACTCCCTACAAGTATAAGCTTCTTTCAAGTCTTTAGAGTGATAATAATATACTCTTTCTATGTCACTGTCTTACACAATATCATGAGAGTGATTGAATGATTGGTCTTTAACTCAATAGCATTTCACATATATGATGTTGGAGAGTGCCAGTCATGATAGTTACCAAACGAAAATTGTGAAGCTAGTGTTGCCTCCGTAGAAAAGATAACCTTCCTACAGTACTCAAGTTGACAGCCCATAAATATAACCTTGAAACGTAGTACACTTAGCCAGAGGACCGTGATAAGAATGACGGATAATCTACACTTTAGACGGAATTTGAGACAGCACACTGTGATTGTTGCCCAGATCAGCCCTTTTCATTTATTTAATATACAAAAATTATTCCATTTCATTTATGGCACTGTGGCAGCTAATGCATGTCTAAATTACAATTAATGTAGTACAATGTAATCGTTCTTTTTGAAAGAAAAAAAAATAATAATAATAATCCAGGAAATATTACCTAGGTAATAAACAGACACCTTGAATTCTTCATTGTCAGTTTGTCATATTACCTGATGTTTGTTTGTTTGATTGGGGTTTACGCCCTACTCGATCAGGGTTATTTTACTTATATGACGGCGTGCCAGCCCAATCGGTGAAGGAAACGACCATAAACGACTCTGGCAAGACAGGACAAAATATTTACATAACATCCTGTGCCCCTTAGCTCAGAAAGCACCAGGGCACAGGAGGCTCCCACCCAACCACCCGCTATTAGTTACCTGATGTAGATAATACTCCAGGTTAGTCAGGACGGTCACTTTGTCATTGTCCTCCATCTCCTCAAGTTTTAATTTCTCCACCATTGTTGTTATAATCTCCCCATCTGTCTTTATGTCTAACTTCATCGACTCCAAATCTTTCTTGAGATCCTCATACTTCTTAAATTTCTTCTTGATACTTGCTTCTCGTCTCTAAAAAAATAAAAATAAAAATACAACCTCATCTGAGTAATCCCCTAAGAAAGCATTAACATATATGGATTGTTCTTAGTTTTTCAAAAAGTAAAATGTCATGTTATGAACAGTTTGGTTTTTAAGTTTCCTGCAAGGCTGGAAAAGATGAAATATAAATAAATTAACAATGGATAACAGTTTGTATTAAGAAATCATTGACATTTCAAAGACATTATTAAATGTACCAAAAGCTTAAATTTTCTTCGGTGAAGGATCCAATTCAATGGAATATTAATGTTTGTTTGCTTGATTGGCGTTTTAAACCAAACCTAAGGTAATCTCACCAATGACACTCACACCAGCTATACAAGAGATACAAACCACCTTCACATGACACTCACACCAGCTATACAAGAGATACAAACCACCTTCACATGACACTCACACCAGCTATACAAGAGATGCATACCACCTTCACATGACACTCACACCAGCTTTACAAGAGATACAAACCACCTTCACATGACACTCACATCAGCTATACAAGAGATGCCAACCACCTTCACATGACACTCACACCAGCTATACAAGAGATACAAACCACCTTCACATGACACTCACAGCAGCTATACAAGAGATGCAAACCACCTTCACATGACACTCACACCAGCTATACAAGAGATGCAAACCACCTTCAAAT